>JAHHUM010001305.1:11978-168283 GCA_036173005.1 Crenichthys baileyi | reverse complement strand
AATGGGCCGAAGGGCGTTTCTCCAGCTGTTCAGATTTTGGTTGTTCTTTTTCTGAATTTGAGGGTGAGTTTAGACAGGTTTTTTCATCCGAAATAGATCAGACCGCTTCGGAACGTAAATTATATTCTATCAAACAGAAAGACCAGTCTGTGGTTGATTTTTCTATTGATTTTTGCATTCTAGCTGCAGCTTCTGGGTGGAATGAATGTGCACTTAGGACAGCATTTGTTCAGTCACTGAACGAACCCTTAAAAGACGAGTTAGCGCTAATCGACCTCCCTAAGACATTGAACGAGCTAATCAATCTAGCAGTAAGATTGGACAATCGAATGAGAGAGAGAGAGAAATCCAAACTTAGACGCAGTATTGTTAGGACTGGATTCTCGAGTCAGGCCTCCGAAACAGTTCGTTCCCCTTGTTGTTCTCACAGTGCAGGTATAGAACCCATGCAGATAGGGAACACTAAACTTTCTCAGGAGGAGAAATTAAAGTGCCGACAGAATAACCAGTGTTTCTACTGTGGCTCATCTGAGCATCTCCTTGCAAACTGCCCTGTCCGCCCCGCTGGACCAAAAGGGCAGCTCAGTCAGTAAGTGAGGGGGTACTGACGGACCGACCACCTACCCCTAGACTTTGTTTACCGGCCACTTTAATTTCTAATTGCCCTTTTCAAAACCTGTTCGCTCTCATCAACTCAGGAAGTGACCAGAATTTAATCGATCCAGAGTTTGTAAAAGAAGCTCAGATCGAGATAGAACCTTTACCTGCACCTCAGTCAGCTTCCTCTTTAGATGGGCAAAGACGTCCTCAAATTACCCATCGTACTAAACCAGTCACATTGATTCTTTCAGGTAATCACAGGAAAGAGATTTTTTTTGTGTTTGCTATCGCTCTAAATTCCATAGTTCTAGGTTACCCATGGCTTAAGAAACACAATCCTCATATTAATTGGATTGAAAGCCGGGTAGAATCTTGGTCCACTAACTGCCATTCTTCCTGTCTCCAGTCAGCTGTCGCCGCCTTGCCCTCTGAATTACTGCATACCGAAAATGAGATTGCAGACCTTTCCTGCGTCCCCACTGAATACCACGATTTAAGGTTAGTTTTCAGCAAAACTAAGGCCTCATCATTACCTCCCCACAGACCCTACGACTGCGCCATAGACTTACTTCCTGGCGCCCCCCTACCATCCAGTAGGCTCTATCATATCTCTGGACCTGAGAGAAAGGTTATGGAAGACTACATAAATGAGTCATTGGTTGCTGGTTTAATCCGCCCTTCATCGTCTCCTTTAGGAGCAGGGTTTTTCTTTGTAGGCAAGAAAGATGGTCCACTCCGTAGATTACTGGGGATTAAACCAAATCACTGTGAAAAATAAATACCCTCTTCCTCTTCTTTCATCTGCTTTCGAACCCGTTCATGGTTCCACTATTTTTACCAAGCTCGATCTCCACAATGCCTATCATCTAGTCAGGATCCGCCAGGGGGATGAGTGGAAAACCGCTTTCAAGACGCTGTTAGGCAACTTTGGATATCTGGTCATGCCCTTTGGACTAAGCAACGCACCTGCTGTTTTCCAATCCCTCATTAATGATGCCCTGAGGGATTTTTTGAACGTTTTTGTGTTTGTTTATCTTGATGACATCTTGATCTATTCTAAAGACTTAAAGGAACACACACGTCATGTCCGTCTAGTCCTACGAAGACTTTTGGAAAATAAACTGTTTGTCAAAGCCGAAAAATGTGAATTCCACAAATCTTCAGTCACGTTTTTGGGTTACATCCTAGAGGGTGGACAGGTTCGCTCCGATCCTGAAAAGATCAAGGCAGTACTAGAGTGGCCTATTCCAGACTCCCGTAAACAACTACAGCGTTTTCTTGGATTTGCCAACTTTTACCGGAGATTCATCAAAAACTTTAGTCTCATCGCAGCTCCTCTCACCGCCTCCTGAAGCAGACGAGGCATTCAGGACACTGAAAGAGAGGTTTTCACAGACTCCTATCTTGGTTCACCCGGACTCCTCAAAACAGTTCATTTTGGAGGTGGATGCCTCTGACACTGGCGTTGGTGCAGTGCTCTCCCAGCAGGCCTCCACGGATGGAAAGCTCCATCCTTGTGCTTTTTTTTTCCCGTAGGTTGACCAGCACGGAACGAAATTATGATGTGGGTGACAGAGAGCTTCTGGCTATTAAATTAGCACTTGAAGAATGGCGACATTGGTTGGAGGGGGCCAAACATCCCATCCTTGTATGGACAGATCATAGAAATCTGGCCTGTTTGCAGTTGGCAAAAAGACTTAATCCCTGCCAATCGGGACTGGGAGACTTTGCCGGGGCTTCTCTCGAACACCGTGTGCTTCTGCAGGGCTCGGAGAGAGAGTCAAACAATGCTGGTTGCTGGTACCTTAATTCCCCTGTTCGTGAATGAATACCGGATACACAAACAGCAATTCATTCCATACTCAATCTTTGCATATGATCGGTGATCATATGAGACTCTTGGATCCAGTTTGAAGAGTTTAAGTCTTTTTGCCAGCAAAAAGACTTCAGCGCGCTGTTTCTGCTCCTGGTCCGATGGTCAACCGGCTTGGAGAGATCGGAGCATTGGAAAGGGGGTTCTTTTATACAGCCAGTGGCATCATGGGAAATCCGCTGATACCCCCTTTTCCTTAGTTGTGCCGGAAGTAGGTTAATGCAATTTGTTTTGAAAATTCCAGAAGAGTCCGTACCAGAGTTTAATGTTGAAATCCATGGCTTAGGGTTCCAACACTGGATAAAACCATCCCGACGGCAAAAAATTGTGGTGGCAGCGTCATGCTGTGGTGAATGCTTATCTTCAGCAGTCTCAGGGAAGGCTGTCGGAGTTAATGGGAAGGAGAATGGAGAAGGTAAATACAGGCAATCCAGGAAAACCTGATAGAGGCTTAAAAAGACCTGAGACTGGGCTGGAGGTCTGTTTTTCAACAGGCCGACCTTAAAACATAACCAGCCACACAATTACAATAGAATACTGTAGATCAAAACATATCCATGTGTTAGAATGGCCCAGTCAAAGTCCAGATCTGAGCTTGGGCTATTTTGCAAAGAATAATGGGCAATTATTTTATTATTAATGTGTTCAAAGCTAAAAGAGACATACCCCAAAAAATGTTGTAGTTGTCATAGAAGAAAAAAGTCCATTCATCCATTTTCCATACTCACTTCTTCCATGCAGGGTCGCGGGGGAGCTGGTGCCTATCTCCAGTGGTCTATAGGTGAGAGGTGGGGTACACCCTGAACGGGTCACCAGAAGAGAAAGGTGATTTAACAAAGTGTTGACTCCAAAGGGCTAAATAAAAATGTGTTAAAAAACACATTTTTATTGGAAAATATTTTTTAAGCCAGGTTCATTTTCCTTCCATTTCACAATAATGCACAACTTACTGTTGGTCTATCACATGAAATTCCAATAAAATGTATAGCAATTTGTGGTTTTAACTGGACAAAAAGTTTAAGGGCTTTGAATAATTTTCAAGGAACTGTAAGAAGGCAAACATCTCACACCAAATGGTTCAGTGTACTGAAAATAAATGAGTCAAATTGTAAGCCTGTGATCCTGCTGACATGCGATTACCATAATGACCATGCTATGACTAACACTGCTAACCTTAATAATAGCCGCACACCACATTGTGAAATCAGCCAAATATGAATGTAAAGTAATTACATGCCACCAGAAGTTACTCATTAAACAGCAGAAATTTTTGCATCATTTCCAATGAACAGAAAGGTTGATGGCTAATGATTTCTGATTATTTCAGAGAGTTTAATTTCCATTTAATTCCTGAATGCTTACGACATATTAACCAAATCCTGAATCCTGATAAGTGGGTTTAGAGCAACGCATAGATGTTGGAGTGGATTTTATTTGGATCTGGTCTGGCTGCCTGGCCATAGGGTGTAGCTGTAATGACAGGCCTTTCAGAAGCCACACAACCACACAGAGCATGGCTCATAGCAGACAGCAGCCCTTACTGGGGAATTATGTGGAGCGACCTGGCACCGCAGAACTAGATTTTCCAGCACACTGCCTCTCCTGGGTTGTGTTGACAGTGAGTAAGCCTTGAATTTACTGTGCCAGTCAATAAATCCCCCTCTGTCCAAACCAAAGGGAATTGATGGATCATTGGAAGCGTTCTTCTCTTCCTGCATGCTGCACTTGTTCTATATGTTGTGCAGCTGGGGTTAGTGTGTTCTGTGAAAGTGGACTTTTTTCTCCAACATTCAGTTATTTGTAAATGCATGAGTACAACAAAACACAAAACAATCTCTCTAAGCACTTATGTATACACGAGGCTCACAAAGAACGCCAAATCTGTGTGTTTTAAAAGTCAATCTGCACTGTGATTTGAATGAAACCTCAGCCAATCACAGATATTTACAGCAGTGTTTACCATGCAATTCCATTCCATTTTCACCTTTTTTCACATTTTGTTACAACATAAACTTTTGTGTATTTTCTGGATTTTTTTATGTGATAAACCAACACAAAGTAGTGCATTTATGTGAAGTGTAAGCAAAAGGATACCTGTTTGGTGTGCATTTTTTATTTAGCCCCCCGAGTCAATATCTTATACAACCACCTTTCAGTACATTTACAACTACAAATCTTGTGGAGTGGGCCTCTAAAATTTCATGATTTGTCAGACTGGATAGAAAACATTTGATAACATAATTTTTAGGTCTTGCAGTGCAGCAGACTCACAATATATTTCAGGTCTTGGCTTTAACTTATTATATTTATAGTTATTCCACTCAAATCTTTAGCAATGGTTTTCTTTTAGGATTGCTCTGTATTTAACCCTTCCCATCAACTCTGACCAGCTCTCCTGTCCTACTTAACAATCACATCCACACATCATGATCTTGACACAATCATCACTTGGTTTGTTAGCATTTTGCCACAAATGGCAAATAGCACCTAGGCCAAAAAGTCAAGTTTTGACCTCGTCAGACCAGAGCACATTCCTCCACATGTTTACTGTATCCTTGATAATGAACTGAACAGTAGTCCTTGAGATGTACAAAGCATCGGATAATGAGTGACCTAAGCTTATAACTGCTATAAAGTTAAGTTCTTAATGTCCTCTGACAAACAAATGAGGCATTTTCAGAACAATTCAATTCAAAAATACTTTATTAATCCCAAAGGGAAATTGAATGTTGTTGTAGCTCATATTATGCAGACTTCTTCAAAGAGCCGTTGTAGATGCTGAAGGCTGTGGGCAGGAAGGATCTCCTGTAGCGGTCTGACTTACGGCACATCTGAAGAAGCCTCTGACTGAAGACACTCTGTTGCTGCACAACAGTCTCATAAAGAGGATGCTCCGGGTTCTCCATGATGTTTTTCATTTTATGAAGAATCCTTCTTTGCACAATGATCTCCAGAGGTTCCACAGGAGTCCCCAGAACAGAGCCAGCCTTCTTTATCAGCTTGTTGAGCTTCTTTAAGTCCCTGGCTCTGATGCTGCTTCCCCAGCAGATGATTGCAGAAGAGATCACACTCTCCACAACAGACTTATAGAAGATATGCAGCATCTTGCTGCAAACACCAAAGGACCTACGCTTCCTCAAGAAATACAGTCTGCCCTGTCACCTTCTTGTAGACGGCTTCACAGTTGTATCTCCTGTTACGGTCTGTGCTACGGAGGAACCCAGAACGCAGACAAGCAGGCAGCAAGACGGTAGTTGACTTAAGGCTTTAATTAAACAAAAGCTCACTCTTAGCAGAGGCAGGAACAAAACAGAAGCAGGCTGGCTTGACAGGCATGGCATGGTCCACAAAACAAGACATGAGTAGAGACAATGATTCTGCAATGACTAACTGAACAGGTGTGTATATATGGAGTGAAAACCAGGTGGAGCAAGACAGATTGACAAGGTGCAGGTGAATTGGATAAATTTGATTAACAGAACAGAACGTGACAGGAGCAAAACATGGCTTGACTAGAACGCAAATCCAAGGAAACAAAATAGAACTATAACTAGAAAAACATGAAACAAAAACATAACCAGATCCTAAAACCAAACTTGACAAAACTAAAGCATGACCAGAAAAACAAACAGAAACATGATTCAAAACCTTAACTGTGAAAACTTAAAGAAAAAACCAGAAACCAAAAACCAAACAACCCCTAATCATAACATATCCACTCCAGTCTGTTGTCCAGGTGAACACCGAGGTATTTATACTCCTGCACCACCTCCATTTCTTCTCCCATGATGGAAATAGTGTTTGACCTATTCCTGTTCCTTGAAATCTACAATCATCTCCTTTGTTTTATTCACGTTCAAGATGAGGTGATTGTTTTCACACCATGCCACAAAGCGGTCCACCAGCACCCTGTATTCAACTTCTTGTCCATCTTTGATCCACCCCACAACTGCAGAATCATCCAAGTATTTCTGCAGATGACAGGAGTCTGTCTTGTACTGGAAGTCTGTGGAGTACAGAGTGAAGAGGAATGGTGAGAGTACAGTCCCCTGTGGTGCTGCATTCATACTGAACGGTGGACTCAGTGACTTCCAAAAGCAACCGGTTAAACTGAATTTTATGTATGGTTGCCAAAGTAAAAGGGTTAAATAAAATCAGATTTTTTTTTGCTGTGAAAAAAATTATTCATGAATTATTTTCCTTCTATTTCACAATTGTGTGCTACCTCGTGTTGGTCTGCTGCATACAATCCCAAAAAAAATATATTAAAGTTTGTAGTTGTGATGTGACAAAATGTGTGGGGTTGTGAATACTTTGATGGCACTGTAAATACAGCTGGCATTATGAGCTGAGGCTGGCAAGTATAAATAGTTTTGTCTTTATTCTCATATCATCTGTATACACTAATTAGTGTTACATGTTACTGTGATCAAATAATTTCCATGATGGGATTAATTAAGTACTATTTAATTATTAAGAGATCTAATTATGGCCACCTAAAGAACCAGAATTAAAGTCCAGGCAATCCTGCTGTTTGAGGTTAAGTGGCTGGCTGTGCTGTCCTGCCCAGAAACTAGATCTCTGCAACAGGATGCTAACCTACAGTTCACTAATGCCCCTTTTCCACTGGCTCATTTTAGTCGGCACGGCTCCGCTCCACTCAGTTTCGCTCTACTCGGTACAGTACCCGTTGTGTTTCCACTGACCCACTGATGGGTGAAGCAATGTCGGATGAAGCCCCGCCTCCAGCCATCAGTGTAGAGCGCTGTGCTGCTATTAACGTTACTGAGTTAAATTGTCACATTAAAGTAATCTGCGTGAAATGATAATAAATCAAAAATAAAAACAAATAAACTAAATACTAACAACGTTTGTTTTACTGTATATGCAAGAATGTGTTCTATATGTTTTTTTTGTATATATAATGATCCACTGGGATAATTATCTGGAACTCAGCCAGAACTTATAAAATAATGCTCAGAGGTTCTGATGTGAGGAGGTGGGGCAGGAGAAGCAGAGTGGAGAGACAAGGCTGTCTGGACTGGGGATGCTGCAGTTTGCCTAAAGAAGTTACAATTATGGGCTTTATGAGGATGTTCTTGTCTCAGCCATGGCATTAATGAGGACAAGGACGATAAAGCATAAAACCACTATCTGACAGCAGTGAACTTAATTTTAGGTTGGATATTTGATATTCATGCTCACATTTCTGAAACAAACTCGCTGTTTCGTGGTGGTATTGTTTATTGTGTTTTGGGGGAAATGTTTGTGTGTCTGAACATTTTATGTGTGATCATCTGGTTTAGAATGTCATTAAATACAGCGCCCCGCCTGCATGTTATTCAGAAAACTGACTTGTCTTTTCTCATTTCTTTCAGTCTTCGGGCATGGTTTATGATTTGTTAATAGTAAAATTATATTTCGGTAAGACCCGCTCCAGCCATTGTGGTCCTTAATATTATTGTAGTCGCTCTGGAGTTTTGTTATATTTTCCCTGCACTACCTCTTGGAAAACCTTCTAATTTCTCCTGGTTCCACGGCCAATCACTGTACAGCAGTCTGTTCACGTCACATGTAGTCCTGACTCAGCCTGGGTCAGCTCTGCTCTGGAGCAGGGACTGAAAAAGTAGGTACCGGTATGGAAAAAACTGTAATGGTAATGCTCGCAAAGCGAGCCGAGTGGAGTCGAGTAGGGCCAAATCGAGCCAGTGGAAAAGGGGTATAACACATTATGATACTATCGTTATCAGCTCCCCATTTGAGAAACACATATAGGTTCGAAAAAGGGGAAAGCTGTATTTAGTTGATGCTGACTGAGGACTGATAATTCATAATGTGTGCAAAGATAAGTGGTGGAGGGAAAAAAACGGTTTCAATAAATTTAAGCTTCTTTAAGCTTCAGTAACCATAAATAACAAATTAAACTTTCATGTAATTCAGCAGGAGATCTGGTCTGTAGCTCCCACATGTTACTTGCTTGTTGATGAAGGAATGGGACTTGGCAGTCCAGGACTGTGTTAACAGACCTAACCTGAACATAGTGGTTTGTGATGTTTGTACCTGCAACAGAAAGACTGCTATTATTTATTAGACGTGAAGGAATTGTGTTTTTTTTTGCAAGATCCAACTCTATGTCTGTAGAAACAAATCAATAAGTTCATTTTCTAACATTTTCGTCTTGCTGTGAGACAAGTGTGAGGTTTCTGCATTGCTGGATCAACTTCCAGCTTTGCCATTGTGCCATTTGTTGAAATTGTGGGAATTTTTTATACTGCAGGAAAAAGTCCTATTAAAGACTCAATATATATATTTTTTAATACAAATCAGGACTTATGCATATGTAATATCAGTTTAACAATACAGAAAAAAATCATGTAATATAAAACAATCATGACGTTTCAGAATTTTCTTTTTAATGTTTTTAATACAATTTCTGTTTTTTTCCCATTTAGAACAGCTAAAAATCACACACAGATGTATCACTGATGCAGCTGCCCAATTAAAACATTAAGAATCACTTTTTCTAAAGAGGTTATTGACTTCTAATTTGACAATCATTCTTTAAAATATTATTTTATTAAAATGTTTTACTTACCTTCTGATTTGGCATTGTGACTGGATATTTGATGACATTCATTTTGTTGGGCAGTTTAGTTTAATCTGTTCTAGCCTAGTAAAGAGTTTGCTAATTGAACAATTTTAACTTGGAGTTGGATTGTCTCTGTTAATAAATTCTTATAAAGAGAGGTTGTGAATTTATTCCTCATGTGTGTAGAGTTTGCTGTTCAATAATGCCAGTGCTCGAATCTTTCATCAATCGTTCTAATAACACCACCATATTGGGCTGGTATGGCCAGAATAATCCTTGACAGACTGAAAGTTATTTTATTGAATAATAAATAACTTGAGAATATTATTGCACAACATTGAACATATCTTAATAAAGAACTGAACATTAATGATGTGGCCTTTTTTTTTAACTTCTTGGGTTCCTCGTAGCTCAGTTTAAAGACACATTTGCTGAATTCCTTTGGGATAAGATCTATTTGTGAAAGAATCCTGAATACTTTTCTATTAGAATTAGATGTGATTTGGTTATCTTAAGCCACTTGTTATATTTTTCGGACTCTTTGTTGTTAACAAAATCAAAACAAATGAAAGAACATCAACTCTAACGTCCATAGCTTTTTCATAAGATCTTTTTATCCAATATTAATATTTACAAAACATTTTTGAGAAGAAAAAGATTTATATCTGTGGTTGTTAAGCTTGCAATTTTTATATAATAAATGATTTTTGTCACAGCAAGGAGATGAACACTGTGAATTTCACTGCCCAGCTATAGCAGCCATCACTCTGATCTGATTTGATCTGATTGGTCACTGGTCCACAGGGTTAAAATGAAAAACAGAGGTCTCACAACCATGTACAAAAATGAAAATCCTTCTAATTTGGAATGTGAATCATAACCTTTCACCATAACTGATAATTTGAGCATGCACCATTTGTCCTTGTTCAGATCATCATCTGTCTCTACTGTCACAACTAATGAACCAGCACAGACCTTCACTGATCCCCCAGGGGAGGGGGGTTGTGGGGGTAGGTGCAGACTGCGCAGGGCTGCATCAGGGCTGGCTGCTCTTGTCAGCCTGCTATGTTCAAGTGTCAGCTCGTTTCCCTGGATCAGCTTGCTTTTCAATGGCACCACCTCCCTTCTAATCCCTGCCTGTCATTTCACAGCATTTACAGCCTGGGCCCTCCCCTGCACAAGCCCTCAGAAAAACAGCTTTCTCAGTGTGTTCACACACATCCCTCCCCTCCTCTCTCACTGCTTTTACTTTTCCTCTCTCACCGCTTCTTTTACTTTTTATGTGCTTGCAGGTTATTTTGCTCCCGTTTAAATGTTGAATCACAGAGATGTATGACATAAGAATAAGAATTTGGATCTAACTACGAACAAAAGCATTAATGTCAACTAATGCATTCAACCTCGAGTTTATTCTCATGCATCTATTTTGCCCGATTTCATTCAGTCATATTTATTTTACTTAAATGGCTTCTAATGAAATTTAATGCCACATCAATACAAGCATTAAGCAGCTAAATTACAATTTTCATTGCTTTTTAGTCTCCTTCCTTTCTTCCTCAGTATGTTAATGTGCATTTCTTTTTCAGATTAACTGCCACGACAACTCCTGGATTTTTTTCTCATCCAGGGACACTGTGGGACTGAAGGAATTTCCCTGATTATGTGCTGCATCGCCAACAACTGCACAGATTTCCCGAGATTTTTCATGTATTTAAATTATTATGGGACTTGTGGAGCTGTGTGGATATGGCAGTTTTCTTGTGTTGTTTCACATAGTGAAAGACATTCCAAAGCAACTGGTTGGACAGACATTACGTGTGAAAGGGTGGTGCATTCTTGTGATGTTCTCCTCTGATTGGAATACATTTATTAATCATATTATGTTTATATAAAATGTCCTTTTGCGTTCAACAATGCAACATTTACAGCACATAAGCAAGACATTTTCTCCACGTTCACTTATTATGTTATTCGGTACACAGAGTTCCTTAGATTGATATGACTTTCAAAATAGGTTATTACAACTGAAACTTGATCAACAAGAGGCCATTTTTCAACAATCAGGTTTATTTTTAATGAATTTAAAGCAAATAAGATAAAACAAATACACTGCCTTGCAAAAGTCTTACATATGTGCTGTAAACCTTTGAGCATTTTGTCACATTACAACCACAAAGTCCAATGTATTTCATTAGGATTCTATGTAACAGACCAACACAAAGCAGTGCATAAATGGAAGAACAACGACACATAGTTTTGATTTTTTACTAATCAAAACATCTAAACATTGGTTTTCAAGTCAACAGATTCTCAGTTAGAAAAAGCATTCCCACATCACAATGTGGCCACTACCATTTTTTGTACGCAGGGATGGTGTGTTCAGGCTTATGTGCAGTGTTATTGTCCCCCTACACATTGTGCTTTGCATGTAGGCTGAAAAAATTCAGTTTTGGTCTTAATGGACCAAAACACGTTTTTCTTCCTCATTTTAGATTTCATTTAGGGGTATCAGATTTTCATTTGTAAAACAACTGTGCAGTAATTTATATAGGTCTATAAAATGCAAATAAAAGACATTGAAGTTTGTGGTTGTTATAGAACAAAACATAAAATTGTTGAAAGGATACTATATATCTGTGGCACTGTACAAGAAGCAGGGTAAAGAAAACTGAAAACAGTAAATGATCTGTGGTACTAAGCAATCATAAAGAGGCTGTAATTTAATTCCATGATTTCGACTCAGGATACCCTTACCATGACCACTGCTTCATTAAAACACCACAATAATGCCTTTCACTTTTGGGTAGATGTTTTTCTAACAAGTTCACAGTAGGTTTCACATCTCAAATTGCACCATCAGAGCACATAAAAATACTTCAAACCACAGATAGCACTATGAAACCCACAATGGGAGTTTAAAGTTTGTATTGTTGGCATAACTGTGTGGCAAACGTTCAATATGTCAATAGGTTTGTATTCCCATCTGGTCTGGCCGCTCTATTAGCCAGTTAAGAGCTTCTGCGGTGTTGGCAGATGGCTGATTTAGTCAATGTTGCTTTAGATAGCTCTGTCGTATGACAAGATGAGTAGGGCTGAAAACAGAATGGGACTGACCTTTGTGCCTCCAGCCACTCAGCTGTGATAAAATGCTGACACAACAGACTTTCCTCCCTGCGAGCATGTGTCTCTCTCCGTTTCAGTCCGACCCTGTGTCTTAACCACCTTCTGTAAGGGGGCTGGCCAGTTAAATCACGCATCACAAATTCTTCCCTCCTAACATCTGCGATTCTGTCTTCATGTGTATCTTTAAAATACGCTCCAGATGCCTGCTGGTGCCTGCCAAAGAAATTACACAGTAAATCTGAACTTTGATTGTGTCTATAAGCACTCACCAGCCCTGAATGTTTGTGGCTTGTGCACTGCAGTTTGAATAAGAGCAAGTGGGGAATCTTGGCAGTGGGATTTCACTGTGATTAAGAGCAGTTCACATGGTTTACAGCTACCTTTTCCAGAGGGAATTAATTCCTAATATTTACAATGAGGCCAGTGCAGAGCATTTGGCAGCTGCTCTGTGGTGCCAAAATCAAGTATGAAACCCAGAACCACTCTCAGGACACGAATCACACCTCTGTCTGCCATCTGGGTATTTGTACAAATTCTCCTTCTTATTTCTATGGGAACAGTTGGTTTGTTTTTTTAGCAGCTTAAATGCAAACCATACCGGAGAGCAGCAGGTAAATAAGACACTACTGGTGTTGTTGCAGTAAAACTGCACAGTTGGATCCAGTTTCACATGAAATCTCAGATGTTAAATCAGATGAAACATTACCTTTTTTTAGATCAGTCAGGATTACCAAAATTACTTAAATTTAGCTAAATGCCAGAAAAAAGAGCGAGAGAATGTTTGTGTTACAATTTTTCAATATCCGAACTTGACATATATTTCTTTAGTAATTAGTAAAATTGCCTTTTAAAGTATATGACATGAGTCGAACATTTTGGGTGTCCTTCCACAAGCTTCTCACAATCGTTTGTTCAAATTTTTTCAGCTCTTCCCTCAATTTTCCTACATGAGATCAGGAACTCCAAACATTGACTTGTTGCCCTAAAGCCACATTGCAACTAATTTGACTGATTTCCTAGGATTGATGTCCATTTCGAAGACCCATTTGTGCCTAAGGTTTAACATCCTGGTTGATGTTCTGAGTTGCTTCACGATTTGTGCATCTACTGCACCAGTCCCTCCTGCAGCAAAACACCAACTCAACATGATGCTGCCACCTGATAATTTCACGGCTGGGATTGTGTTTTTCCTTTTTCTTAAAAATTTAACAGTGGCTAAACACATATTGTTCAATCAGAATGCAGAACATCTCTCCAGAAATGTTGTCTCTGTGTGCATTTGAAAATGGCTTTTTGTGTTGCAGTTGGAGTAATGGCTTCTTCTTTTCTGAGTGACCTTTCAGCTCATGTCAGTACAGGACTTGTTTTACTGGGGATATCAACATTCTCTTACCAACTCGGCCGACATCTACACAAGGTCTTTTGATTCAGTTCTAAAGTTGATACACACATTTGCCATGAAAACATGGTTAGGTCGGCGACCCATCTTCTTCTCGAACAGTGTGATGTCTTGACAGTGCTATGCTCTTACCTACCTGTAATTGATTCAGCAGAGGAATGTTACACTTTTAGGTTTCTGGAAATTGTACCCAAGAAATAACCATACTCGTTGAGGTCTACAACTCTCCCTGTATCATGTAATATTGATTTTCCACACATGCTAGAGGTGTTGCCTTATCCCCTATCCAATGTGCTTTCAATTAACTCAAATGTTATGACAACCTATCAGCAGTTTCCAAACCCATGACATTTCCTGGGCTCCTCATTATTTGGCAAAAATAGAATTCTGGTAATCCTAACTTATCTAAAAAACAAAAAGGTTTATTCTGACTTAACTTCAGACCGTAAGATGTGTTTTTTATACTGTGTATATGAATATATGGTTTCAGCTGTATTTGTATGTAAACTAAAGTTGGAGAGGTTGCAAGAAAAGTAAACACTGCCTAATTAAATATGTATTACAACATTTCTTTTACACATAATGTGATAATGATGTGATACAGTGTTTGTAGAAACATTTGAGCAGCTGTGCAACATAGAAATGTGAGTGTGCAGCAGAGCTTTGTCTATAAAAGGCTTTTGGATTCACCACACTGGTAATATACTGCTTCTCATAAAATAGTTACTACGTTTTTGTCAGAGTCTGGAAAATCATTAAATGAAGCATCCAGCTCCCCGAGTTGGCTAAAGTGCCCACAGCTGCGTTTAAAAAGCAATTCTCTTTCATCACTGCCTAATGCTGAGTTATCGCTGTCAGTGGTGGAGCAAATTCAACTGGTTTTGACACAAAGCGCTTTTCATAGGGATATAATACCACTGCAGATGAAGTCCAAGTTATGGGGGAGGGTAAAAATTAATTGAAAAGATTTTCATGTTTACTTTTTTAGCTTTAAGGTTATAGAAGTAATAAAATAGTTTAAAATATTACAAATCTGTTTTTAGTAAATCTCGGCAATGTCCTGTCACATTAGAAAGTCTAATATTTGTACTTGTCTATATTAACATACTTGGTCTGTGAAAATGTTCACCTCTCGAATGTTTCGACATTTTGTGACATTATAACAATATTTAACTTTATTTTATTGCGATATGCTGCGATAGACAAAAGGATACCTTTACAAATGACAATCTGAAAAGTGTGGCATGCATTTTTACTAAACTATTTTTAATACAATGCAACCAAATGTCTCCAGAAGTCTCCTAATTGGAAACAACTTGAAAACTGGTGGCCAAACATGCTCTACATCCAGTCTGATGATGCTTCAGCTATTACATGTATGAATACATGCATAATAAATGAAAATGCATGCATAAATAGGGTCACTTGCTCAGCATACATAACATCTGATGTCTGTGCTTTTCTCTTAAAATCAATATTAATCTGGTGCGGCCCATGGTTACATCATGTCTTGATTATTATTAACTCCCTTTTTCTACCAATCCATCTCTAAACTGCAAAATTTGGCCACTAAAGTTTTTTCTAGAACCCCATCTGTCAGTCATGGCACTTCTGTCCTGCAGCAACTGCATACTTCACCTTCACAAGCTTACTCACCTTAATCCTTGGATAATAATTAGTTCACGATTATCTTCTATTGCTACTTCCAACATTTGGAAAAGGAGGGCTAGCAGCGGACTTCCCATGATGCCACTGGCTGTATAAAAGCGCCCCCTTCCCAATGGTCCAATCTCTACCACCCGTACTCCACTGCGAGACTGGCCAGAGAGGCAGCGTGCTAATGTCTCTTTGCTGGCAAACAGACATAGACTCTTCAACTGGATCCGAGAGTGTCATAAGATCACGCGATCATATGCACAGGTTAAGTACGGATGAATTACTGTTTGTGTATCCGGTATTCATTCATAAAAAGGGAAATTAAGGTATAAGCATTGCTTACTTTTTCTCTGAGGCCTGCAGAAGCAAACTGTGTTCCAGAGAAATCCCTACAGAGACGCGGTCTCTACAAGCCGAGTGAAGCGGTTCTCCCGGTCTGGAAGGAGGAAAACCGAGACTGCATCACCGTGGTAGCGTGCAGTTTTGGCCGGCCGACAGAACAGCCACCACTCCCCACAGCTAAGGAAGTTAGCTGTAGCTAACCGTTTGTTGACTGTGGACGTTTCTTCAAACTTCGCCGCCCTGGACGACGTTTCCTCACCACGGTTCACTAGGTTAGGTGTTTGGGCAGAGTAATAGAGAAGGATTTAGGGTGAAATGATCTGAACATTTTCATTTTAATGAAATTTGGTTTTGTTTGTGTTGAACTCAGCTATCTTGGTGCTAGCAAGCTATCTGCAGCACACGTGCTCAGTTTTGTGTTCTTTGTTTGTGTGTTTTTAAAGTTAAGACAAACTTTATTTAAAGGGGTGATTTTAACACAGAAGATTGATCATAATGCGCCGTCCGAGCTTATGCATTTTAACTCTTTTATTAACGGTATTTTTAAAGGTGTGTGTTTGATTCTGGTGCTAAGCTATCAGCTTCTTTTGTTAGCTTCAACTGCTAACAGGTAAGAACACACGCTTGCTGCTAAATAATATTTACCCAGAAAGGTTTAGTTTTCAATCCAGTAAATAATATGTCCCTAACATCATTTAACTAAATTTGTTAACTAAGTAAACACCATTCAGCCCCATTTCTGCAGAAAGATTTGGCTCTTTTCCAAATATTTCCTTAAATATTTTACCATTTTCTTTAATAATATTTCTTTAAATATTATTTCAATAAATAAAGGCAGCTAATGAGACACCATTGAGAATTAGTCAACCAGAAGGTTGGTTTTATTCAGCAGATCATTCTTTAAAACATTATTTTATTAAAATAATATTTTATCTGATCTTGCAGTGTGAATGGTTGTCTAAAGGTATGCTGATTATTGCCTAAGTTAGTTTCAAGACTAACTTAACTTTGTTCTTGTGTTATAGTGACCTTGAATGTCCTAAAAGGTGTCTTTACATAAAATGTATTATTATTGCAGCAAAATGGTGATTTTTTTTATATACACTTTTTTTTTAAAGTATTTGCTCACAGACTTATGAAATTCAGTAACATCACATGTCTAATCCATAAGGTTTAACATGATATCAGTCCACCTTTGCAGCTGTAACATCTTAAACTCTACCGAGAAGGCTTTCCACAAGGTTTAGGAGTGTGTTTATGGCAATAGACACACATCTGATCATTCTCCAAGACGTGCATTTATGAGGTCAGACACTGATGTTGGACGAGAAGGCCTTTCCCACAGTCCATGCTCTGATTCATCTCAAAAGTTTTTTATCAGATTGACGGTGGGACTCTGATGGGTCTTATGTTCTTCCTAGGTTAGCATTTGTATTTATTCTGGGTTTCCTCTGCTAGTATTATATGTTCCAAAGTTTACTCCACACCTTCCCTCAGTGTCTCATCTCCTTGCTTTGCCCAGTTGCTTATTTATTTGTCAGAGTTACATTCAAGTAGTCTACCTCCCATAAACAGTTCTTGGTTCCGTTAGTCATCGTTAAATCCTCTGTTGCAGTAGTCAATCTGTTCAAAATCAGTTTTATGATGTGACCCCTGTCCTCATCTCTATGTTTGGGTCCTCACCAACACTGAAATATGACAGCTTATCTCTGGCTTTTGGGACCTTTCTTTGTGCAACAGTGCATAGTCATGTTGGAATAGGGAGGCCATCCTCAAACCCACCAGGTTGGGAGAATGAAGTTGTCCAAAATGTCTTGGTGTGCTGAAGCCTTAAGATTTCATTTCACTAGAACTAAGGATCTGAGCCCAACAACTGAAACATGGCCCCACACAACAATGCTCTCTCCACCAAACTTTACACTTGACACAGTGCAGTTAGGGAATTGCTTTTTGTCTGGCAAGCGTGTTGGACCACTTGTTTGCTGAATATTGGACAGTTTACACATTGCTGGACACCACCAGGCCTTTCGACATCATCGGCCATTTTGTATCCAGTATCGTCCACCACTCCAAATCCCAGTGGGCACTGCGGCTGGTAGGACGGGGACGTCCCAAGTCTGACGTCACAAGAGGTCTGACGTCACACGAGATTATATATGGAAGGCGGGCGTTTTAAACCTTGCTTTTCAGCTGGAGATCTTGACAGATTACCACGCAACTGAAGCACCCTCTGGAGAAGAAGAGGTCCCACATGGAGTCTTCATTTATTCTCCATCGTTGGCCACGAAAAGAACGTTCATGACAGAAATTCCTGGAATAAGAAGGCCAGAAATTTCAACTTTACCGATCGAAGGTGTTAGTTTAACACGTAACAAAAAAACCACGGAGTTTCAAGGAGACGGATCACCACCTTGTTTTTTTGTTCTAGTCGACTGCTGACGGTCAGATCATATTTTTCCCTTTTGCCAAGGAGGCCAAAGGACGAAGATTGACCACTCTTCCCGAAGTTAACCGTGGACGCACGTTAACTTCCAACTTTTCCCCCTCCTTCTCTCCCCCTCACGCGGGCAGCCCTGAAGAATTGCTCCACAAAGTAATACCCATCTTTTATTATTTTCTTTGATTTCTTTATTAGAAGTAGTCTGGGCAGGGTAAAGAGAGATAGGATTTTTAGTGCGATCAGAATCGCAACTTATAGTCTGATGTTATGAAATTGTATTTGCATGCAACATTGTGCGTCTGCTGCGTCTCACAAGTTGTCTTACCAGGCGAACACTGGAGTGCCGGTACTGGACTACGACAGTAACTTTATGGTGAAATTCACCATTTTCTTTGTTCCAACTTTACTGCTTGCTAACTTGCCGCCAAAAGGTTTATGACTCTTTGTCTAAGCTGAGTTTACAACTTTGCTGTGGGGGTTTTATGACAGCCCGTGTCCCGCTGGGCTACGCTTCTGGCGGACTGTTTCAAACCCCGTTCAACACACCACATCCCTTTGTCATATTACCACTTTTGCCATAACCCCTGGTTGATTCAATACACACACACTGCTGTTTTGCTTTATTTTGTTAGTTAGATATTTTGCCTTTTTTGTAGAACTTTGCATGTTTGAGTAGGTGAAGATTATTGAATCTGGGAGTTGATTGTATCAGGCTGTTTGATTTAATACATTTTCACGTAGATAAAGAGAAGAAGTTTTGTGTTTATTTTGTGCAAGAGTGATTCGTCAGTCAAAATAAGACAAAGTTCCCCACGTTTCGGCAGAAACGGTTGATTAAACAGTGACATTTAATAATTGTAATTATCAGAGGCCTTGAGCCATAATTACAACACCAGAGGACAGCTCTGGTTTCAATTCATAAACGAGGATTTTGGTTAAGGAGTTAATTTTATCGGATTATGATTTTAATTATAATTCTTGATAAATATTCAATTAATCAATAATCTATAATTACAACAACCGCAAAACCCAGACTCATCCGTTGGATTGCCAGACAGACAGGCATGATTAGTTACTTCAGGGAAGGTGTTTCCACCCTCGACAATGGCAATGTGCTTTACAATGGTGGTTCCCAACCCTGGTCTTCAGGGCCCCCTGGCCTGCATTTTTTAAATGTGTCTCTGTTCCAGCACACCTGATTCAAATGACTGTATGACCTTCATTGCATGCTATCAAGTGCTGCTGCAGCCTGGTAATCACCGAGTTATTTAAGTCAGGTGTGTGGCAGCAAGGAGACGCCTAAAACATGCAGGACAGGGGCCCTATCCTGCATGTTTCAACCCTGTAAAAGAACAGAGCAGGGTTGGGAACCATTGCTTTACACCACTGCATCCAAACCTTTCCATTGCACTCGTTGATGTGAGGAAATCGATGCAGCCGCTTAGCAATGGAAACTCATTCTTTAAATCTCAGTGTGATATGTTTTTGAGCCAGTCGTAAGGCCACATGAAGCATGCTGGGTTGTAGCTATTGACTATGCAGAAAGTTGCTGACCTCACTCTTTGATTTAACATGGCCTACCAGTTGTTAACTTAACTCTAACAGATGACCGGGAATATTCGGTGCGAAGAATTTCATTTCTTCTTGCACATGTAGCATCCTATCACAGTACCAGTCTGGAATTCACTGAGCCCCTGAGAGCAACCTAATCTTTCAAAGATGTTGGTACAAGCAGTCTGAATGCATTGATGCTGGATTTGGTGCAGCTGTGGTCATGGAAGTTATTGGAATACCTATATCCAATCATTATTTGGAGTGGTGACCTAACACTTTAGCAGTATTATGTATGCATGTCACACACTTTTTAGAAAAAAATTGTAAAAAGTTTGAAAACCATTTATAGTTTTTCGATTTTACAGCTATGGACTACTTGTTGGTCTACCCCGACAAAACTGTATCAATACTTTCGAAAGGCAATGTAAAATGTCACAATGACAATTTCCAAATTTAGAATTTTATTACTGTATGTTTGCATTTTGTTATACTGAGCAGCACAGTCATATACATGCCTAACTATTACTATACCATTTGTTTCTAACAGCTAAAAATGACCAACTTGTGAAATTTATGGAACTCTAACCATAGTGTCGCATATGACATGGTTTCTCCTTCTCACATATAAAGCCCTTAATGATCAGGCTCCATCATACATAAGAGATCTGATTGTTCCATATATTCCTAACAGAGCAATTTGTTCTCAGACTGCAGGCTTACTGGTGGTTCCTAGAGTTTCTAAAAGTACAATGGGAAGCAGATCCTGTAGTTATCAGGCTCCCCCAGTTTTAGTCCATGACGCAGACACCCTGTCTACTTTTAAGGCTAGGCTTAAAACTTTCCTTTTTCATAAAGCTTACATTTAGAGTGGTTTGGGTTATTCAGAAGTATCTCTGTAGTTATGCTGCTATAAGCGGGAGGACATAATGACCACTTTCCTTCACTCTGCTACATTCTCCTACTACTCTCCAATTTTTCGTTATTTGCTATTATTTCAGGTTTTAACTTAATGTTTTCTCTACCTTTTTTACCTCTTACTAGAAGCTACACCTCGCCTGTTCTCCTTCTACAGATGATACACTTGGCCCTGTGTTTCAGTGTTTAACCCTGTGTCTTTCCAAGACATAGCTATTAGCTGAGCTTTTACTGTGACTAACTGTATATGCTCTCTTTCCATACTCTTGACTTGATAACTGGCTCAGAACCTACAGTATTTGCATAGCTGTGTTTCTCTCCTAGTTGAAGCAACTGAAGAAGCTACTACTACCTTTAACATTTTGCTTTTCTTTCACATAGAAAGTACTCCTAGATCCGTGCTTTTATGTTCTTTTGTGTTTCTGTTCTGTCCTCTCAAGCCCTCAGTCTGTTAAGGCAGATGGCCGCTCACACTGAGCCTGGTTCGGCTGGAGGTTTCCACCTGTTAAAGGGTAGTTCTCCCTCCAGTGTTGCTACCTCCATGTTTAGTTTGAGGGATTGCTGCAGTCACTAAAACAATGCAAGCGATTGTCCACTGTTGCTACATGCTCATCCACAAGGAGTGAAAGCTGCATGTCACCGATTCGATGCAGTCTGCTGGGTTTTCTTAGATAGAAAACTATTTAACCAATTTAAATAATAAACAGAATTTGACTGCAATGTATAACTAGGTTCAATTGGAATGTTTGTACTTGACTTGGAATCTGTGTGCTTCGACTAAATAACCTTCGTAAAGTACCTTGAGAAGACATGTGAATGGACGTTATATAAATAAACTGAAATGAATTAAAACTGAATTGAATTGACAGCACAAAGATTTATGCAGTACTGTTCAAATCCACTTACTTAAAATTGCTTTTGTTTGACCAGTATACATGTTGTAGTTTCTTATTTTTGCTAACTTTTTCATAAGTTCCCACCCCAGTTTTAGTCCCCTACATTAAGATGTGACATTATGTTTTTGACAAACTCAATTCTGACTGTCTGGTATAGTGTACCTCTGTTTCTGTTTTCATTAGGCTGTTTAAATTATTTTTTATCTGATTGTGTTTTTAGTCATATGTTAATTAATGTTTTGATCAATGTTAGCAAAGGAAATAACCAACTTCTCAAGAAATCTGGTTCCGACTGTGGCATCTCAGACTGAACAGAATGTTGGCAAACTACCCTCCTCCCCCTCCAAGTCATTCTAATTTTTCCTTTTTACATTACAAAGGGAGGGACTCCTAAGCTAGAAGCACAATGTGTATGTACAAATGAAAATCTGCATTACTATGAATCCTTAAATACTAAGGAGCATGTCCTCTTTGATACTGAAACAGAAGAAGTCATGTGAGAATGAATCAAAGTGGAAACACATTTGGAGACACAAGGTGAGTGCTGCAAAGCCTTCAAACTTGGGAGGCGCACAGTCTTCTCCTTATTTACCAGGGTCCACAAGCTGCTTCAGCTTTGATGGCTGTCATTCTATAATTATTGGGTAATTTACTATGTGATAATTACTACTGTATAGACTTTTTTCAGTTACATAAGTGCAGTCAGTTTTCTACAACACATCAATGAGTACCATAAACCTCTGCCTGACATCGTTGATTCCTTTTATCTAACTTACATACAATATGTGCTTGATAATTAAATCTTTTATTTGTTCGCTACACTCTTATCATCTCTGCCCAACCAAAGTATATTTTAGTTTTATTTTATTACTACTCACACCCATAATTTCATACTCTGCATACTTTGTCAAAATTATGTGTCTGCTACAACACTGAAATTTCCTGGGGTCAAACATATCTCTCTGTCTATCTTTTATCCTCTTGGAACATGAAAAAAGAAAGAAAAGACATGACCCTCTTAGGATTTTAATACAGTTAACAGCTTTGTTATCTAAACTATCTGTGCAAGACCAGTAGAATGTAGGCAGTTTTTTTTACCTAACTTGCACATGCCGCTCTAGGATGGTGTTACACAGACACCCATGTTTAAGTGCAAAGTCTGAGACATTAGAGTTTTTGCAAAAAACAACAAAAAACCCACATCTGCAAACCCCTTGTTGTTACTGGATATCAATGTGTTTCCAACCAAAAGAACTGATAATGCCAAATTTTTGCAATAAATTAGACATTCAGCTGTGTTCAAAATACATGAAAAGTCCAAATGCATAACCAGATCAATCACTCTTTTTGATAGAAATGTACTAGTAGGTGTCTGTCCGTTTTGACCGGCAGGGGCTTAATGTTGAATGGAGAGGCGTGACGATAAAATAAAGCTTGAGGTGGATTTGAGGTGGAAGGAGCCTGAGCTTGTGCGGGAGGTCGAGAGATATCGACTAGAAATAGTCGGGCTCACCTCCACGCACAGCGTGGGTTCTGGAACCCATCTCCTCGAGAGGGGCTGGACTCTCTTCTACTCTGGAGTGGCCCATGGGGAGAGGCGGCGGGCTGGTGTGGGTTTGCTTGTTGCCCCCCAGCTCAGCCGTCTCGTGTTGGGGTTTACCCCAGTGGATGAGAGGGTCGCATCCCTGCGCCTTCGGGTTGGGGATAGGTCTCTGACTGTCGTTTCGGCCTAAGGGCCGAGCGGTAGAGCGGAGTACCCGGCCTTCTTGGTGTCCCTGTCGGGGGGGCTGGATAGTGCTTCTCCCGGGGACTCCATTATTCTGCATTCTGCTGGGGGACTTCAACGCCCACATGGGACACGACAGTGACGCCTGGAGAGGCGTGATCGGGAGGAATGGCCTCCCCGATCTGAATCCGAGTGGTGCTTTGTTATTGGACTTCTGTGCTAGTCACGGATTGTCCATAATGAACACCATGTTCAAACATAAGGGTGTCCATCAGTGCACTTGGCACCAGGACACCCTAGGCAGGAGGTCAATGATCAACTTTGTTGTCGTATCATCAGACCTTCGGCCGCATGTTTTGGACACTCGGGTGAAGAGCGGGGCTGAGCTGACTACTGATCACCACCTGGTGGTGAGTTGGATCCGCTGGAGGAGGAGAAAGCCGGACAGACTTGGCAGGCCCAGGCGCATAGTGAGGGTCTGCTGGGAACGCCTGGTGGAGCCCTCGGCCAGGGATGTATTCAACTCCCACCTCCGGGAGAGCTTCGGCCAGATTCCGGGGGATGTTGGAGACATAGCGTCCGAGTGGACCATGTTCTCCGCATCTATTGTCGAGGCTGCTGCCCGTAGCTGCGGCCGTAAGGTCTGCGGTGCCTGTCGCGGCGGCAATCCTAGAACCTGGTGGTGGACACCGGCAGTAGGGGATGCTGTCAAGCTAAAGAAGGAGTCCTATTGGCTTGTGGTTGGCTTGTGGGACATCTGAGGCGGCTGACGGGTACCATGAGGCCAAGCGTGCTGCTGCCCGGGCTGTGGCAGAGGCAAAAACTCGGGCCTGGGAGGAGTTCGGTGAGGCCATGGAGAAGGACTATCGGTTGGCCTAAAAGCGATTCTGGCAAACCGTCCGGTGCCTCAGGAGGGGGAAGCAGTGCTTCGCCAACACTGTTTATAGTGGGGATGGGGAGCTCCTGACCTCGACTGGGGACATTATCGGACGGTGGAAGGAATATTTAGGTGGTTAAAAATCTCCGCAGTGGCAAGGCTTCGGGGGTGGATGAGATCCGTCCTGAGTACCTCAAACCTCTGGATGTTGTGGGGCTGTCATGGTTGACACGCCTCTTCAACATTGCATGGTGGTCGGGCACAGTGCCTCTGGACTGGCGGACTGGGGTGGTGGTCCCTCTTCATAAGAAGGGTGACCAGAGGGTGTGTTCCTACTACAGGGGAATCACACTCCTCAGCCTCCCTGGTAAGGCCTATGCCAGGGTATTGGAAAGGAGAGTTCGGCCGATAGTCGTACCTCGGCTTGAGGAGGAGCAGTGTGGTTTTTGTCCCAGCCGTGGAACACTGGACCAGCTCTATACCCTCTACAGGGTACTCGAGGGTTCATGGGAGTTTGCCCAACCGGTCTACATGTGTTTTGTGGACCTGGAAAAGGCATTTGACTGTGTCCCTCGTGATGCCCTGTGCAGGGTGCTCCAGGAGTATGGAATCGGGAGCCCTTTATTAGGGGCCATCCGGTCCCTGTACGAGCGGAGCAGGAGTTTGGTCCGCATTGCCGGCACTTAGTCGGACCTGTTCCCGGTGCATGTTGGACTCCGGCAGGGCTGCCCTTTGTCACCGGTCCTGTTCATAACTTTTATAGACAGGATTTCTAGACGCAGCCAAGGGCCGGACGGGGTATTCGCGAGTGAGGGAAGAATGGAGCGGGAGATCGACAGACGGATCGGTGTGCCTGCCGCAGTAATGGGAGCACTGTGTCAGTCCGTTGTGGTGAAGAGAGAGCTGAGCCGAAAAGCGAAGCTCTCGATTTACCAGTCGGTCTACGTTCCTACCCTCACCTATGGCCATGAACTTTGGGTCATGACCGAAAGAACGATATCCCGGATACAAGCGGCTGCAATGAGCTTCCTCCGTAGGGTGGCCGGGCACTCCCTTAGAGATAGGGTGGGGAGCTCGGCCATCCAGGAGGGGCTCGGAGTAGAGCCGCTGCTCCTCCACATTGAGAGGAGCCAGTTGAGGTGGCTCGGGCATCTATACCAGATGCCTCCTGTACGCCTTCATCGGGAGGTGTTCCAGGCACGTCCCACGGGGACCGCTCAGTCTGCTGCCCCCGCGACCCGGTCCTGGATAAGCGGAAGACGACGAGACGAGACAAATCATTTAAATTATACAAATCTTAGGTCAATCAAAAAAATTTATAAATTTTAGCATAACTCTTCCAAGCACTACCCTCCTAATCTCAATGGTTTGATCCAAGAGCTTTTAATCAGCACCTGGAGCCTGTCAATCATTTTTGCTGCCCTGCCCTGTTAAAGAGACAAACCAGAAAGAGGTGAGTGATTGTTCCACTAATTGTAAAACTGATAAGTTAAACTTATAATTTAAACCCATATAAATTTAAGGAAACAAACTGGCATTTGTAACTGCATTATATTTTACAGAAAGGATGGCCAGTCCCTTTGCTTCTACATAATGTCTCTCCAAATTTCTGAACACAAATACAAGAAAGAACTCAAACAACCCAAACATTTGGTCTATAACTCAGTCATACATCACACAATATCAATCACATTTTATGAAATAATTGAACCCTTGGTCTCCATTAGTGTTCTAAGTCAAAAAAAATGTACAGACCCCACGGAGTTGGCATACCTGCTGCTGTGTAATTAAATCATTAATTGAACGGGGGTATGTTGCAATGTGGAGTTTAATCAGTGAAGGCATTCATTCTGTTAAAAAACATGCATCAAACCGTAGGCCCTCATTTAAGCACATTGTCAAGAAAGGCTTTACATGATTGGAGAGGATAAGACACATTAAGTTCAAAAAATGATTGGCTGCTCATTTATAATGTTCTGAACACATTAAAATGGAAATAAATCAAAACCAGAAAGACGTGGAACAAAACTGCAATCCGGATCATTTGAAGAAGAGCCAAAATGGCACACACTGAGACAATAAGCCGCTTGGTGTTTTGATTCAGTTCAGTATGTGCAGTATTCCCATGGAATGCATTTGGGTGCATAGTGTTTTCTTCACTTTTTCAAACACAATTTTTTAACACAGCTGTAAATGCATTAATGCAGTCATAAAAAGCGCAATTTGAATAAAACACTTTTGTAAGATAATAAGAATGTTCGTGTTCAGACTAACATTTATACTTTAACCTTTCGTTAGTTCACAACTACAATTTAATTCCAAAAGTACATATCTGAACAGTGAAAGGACACCTGTGTAATAGCAGACACATAGCCCTCCTGCAGCAGTCAGGTATAAACCGGAGCCATGCAACTGTACAATAAAAACAATTTTGATGTTACAGTCTGAAAAAGCAATAGTGTTACCAACTAACTGTGACTAAAAAGTGAGATCTCGCCCACACGTTTTACCCTCATGAGGCACAAATTCATCTCACCTTCATGATCCTGAGCTGCAACTGCACCAAGCAAAAAGTAGAAAATGATGTACCTTTGCTATGATGGGTTCCAGCTCCAAATAAATTCTAGCTCATTTACCATGTGAAATCCATTTCGTGGCATCTCCACCACATAAAGCATTTCAACGCAAAAAGTAGAGCCAGTTAAATGGTAGCAGTTTGTTATTTTTTACCATGCACTGTCCAACTACTTCCCATGCTAGCATCCCTATGCCAGCTTATTTGTATGCCTCAGCAGGAACACTGAATAACGCAGAAGGACCACAGATGAAAAATACACATTTCTAATGATGTAACACTCCATCTTTTAATATACACAGTTCAGACCACCAGTCTTGCTGAAAATTAGGACCCTGCAGGCAAATTACAGCCTGAGAGGGTGTACAGTGAGTGAGCTGTATTAGACATTAGCTCATGATGCATTAAAATGCAGCCTGGCTGGCTGAACAAACCTGTTTTTAATTTGTTGTGAAAAGTGAACACGTGCTCAAACATGCAGTATTAAGGTACATGTCTGTCTTACACGACCTTTCTTGCTTTAGTTGTAGGAAATGGCTGCTGATGCTCTTTATTATCCATCCTTTTGGGCAGTTTAATTGGCGGAGGATGACTGTGCACTAAGTATATATGTCCAAGCGACTGCTATTAAAATCGACACTTACACTAGTCCTGTTGGCGCTTCTCTTGGAACGTGCAAACAACTGAAACAAGAAGAGAAATTACTCATTAAGTGCGACTGATGCTGCTCGGTCTTTGTTAAAATCACAGAATCTTATTTTTGAAACACTGAGCGCACATTTAAAGAGTGATACATTAGGAGTCATTCATTTTAAAAGACTCTTTTTATATTGGGAATCGAATTAGATTTTAACAAGTCTTCTTTTTACACAAAAGTAAAATTTGTCACACACATAGGCGTATAGTAACTTGCATAGTTGTTAAATTGCTGGTGCAGTCCTGTTTTACCAATAGGACAGCACACATCTGTCATATTGTGCTGAGCATGAGCAAAGTGCAAACAGAGGATGGGAGCCGCATGGTGAGTCGAACAATTTTAATAATACTTCAATGAAAAACTAAAAACCGGAAACACAGGCAGGGACAGGGAGGTAAACACTTGGATCCAGTGCGGAACAATGAGGACCAGAAGGTATAAATACTGAGAAAGGGAGGAGAATGGACCAATAAACCATAGAAGCTAATCAGAAGAGAATTAGATGCAGCTGATGGAAGAGGGACTGCTAGCAACTGAGGGAGAGAGTGACTAATTAACACAGATGAGCAGGGAATAACACATAACTCAATATACAGGAACATAAGGAGCTAAAGAACATAGGCAGGGAGGAACAAGACCTATAAGGAAATACAATTTAAAATATCTAATGAATGAAACTAATAAACCTGAATGAACTGTAACAAAGCAAGAGAAGAACATGGAAGTGCAAAAAGTAAACAGGACACAAACTCAAACCCCAAACACAGGCAGATTATGACAATATCACTATTACTTTTTTAAGATTATGGCATATGAAGAGACCATTCCTCCTTAAACAATCACTCTAGATCTCTAGAGCTGGGTTCCTGGGAGAGCATTTTGCATTTTGCACTTCCCTCCCCATCCCCGAACACTCTCCACCAGCCGCTCCATCACACTACCATTCATGTAGGGCTTTGGGGTGTGGGTGCATCATTGCGGTGTGGGGAGGGTTTTCCATCTCTCATGGCATCCATAGCCCCAATTTTATTTTAAAACTTATGCCCCTTTTCCACTGGCTCGATTTGGCCAGCCTGGAACAGCTCTGAATGGCTCCGGACGGCTCTGCACGTTGTGTGTTGCATTTCCATAGACCCGCCTTTGCTTCGCTGAGGGGAACGCCTCCTGGAGGCGCGGCTTTAAAGCATCAACTGTCATGCTGCATAACTGAAAATGAAGCACTGCCGCGATGTGCGGTAAAAACCTTGGCTGGCCATTTGATCGGCTACATCAGCAAACACCTTTTCATTCCTTGTCGCCCCATCCAGCTGCCGCTGAATATTGCAGTCTCCTATGATCGCCAGAAAAGCTCGCACCTCATCGTTGCTCCAAGTGGTGACTTTTCCAGATAACTGTCCGGATTCCATCATATGTTTCTCTCACTCACTTGAATGCACTTTTGAAAACTGCGGTTGTTTTTTTTATGCTGGTCAACTCTTACGGCTGACCGCGCCTACGGCCAATCAGTGAACAGCCGTTTGTTCACGTCACGTACAGTACCGACTCGGCCTCGCTTAGCCCTGCTAAGAAGGAGGTACCAAAAAATTAGATACTGTAACAGTAATGGAAATGCTCGCAAAGCGAGCAGAGTGGAGTTGAGTCGGGCCAAATGGAGCCAGTGGAAAAGGGGCATTAGACACTTTCACTTATACCATTTTAATGACACGCACATGTAGGCCATGCGGCAGCTCACTTCATGGCACCCAGAGACGGGTACTCTACAACACCATTTGAGCAGGCGGTGGTGGGTTTGGGTTCTTTCCACACCCCTGTTCGCTGTTTGCTATCTGGGGTTGGAAGCCGGGAGGAGGAGCAGGCATTCTGGTTTAGGTCTGGGTGTTGTGTGGATTGGTGCCATGGATGGCGTTTTGGTTCTTTCATTATTTATTTATTTATTTTCAGGATTTCAGCTCTTGTTTGTGACCGCTGCACTCTGGATGGGGTCAGGGGTCGTTTGGATTTGGTCGTGCTAGCCCTAGTCTGGACCTGCACCCCGCTATTGAATATTCTTATCGAGTAACCTTATGTACGCAATGTACTCACACATACTTGCACAGGCGTTTGGATTGAGGTGTTTATAGATACAGATACATATATCTTCTTTGTCTGTCTGCCTGTCTGTCTGTCTGTCGACTCAATTCTGAGTCTGCTCTGCTGGACAGCACATGAAAAAAAAGAAAATAAATTTAGACATAGATAAATTCATACTAAAAGGCCGCAAATAAAATATATGAAATAAAACTAACATATAAATCCTTGTCATACCCTACAAAACTTTCTGTAGACAATAGAGTCATCATTACGGCTCAGAATATAAGGTGTCAAAGATTAGAAGCCCTAAATCAGACAAAGTGTTTCAATTGCAAGCTTGAAAATGGAGCGAGATTAGAACAAGGTTAGGCTCTTTTGTAGTTTTCAGAATGTCAGTGAAAGAACTCCTCCTTATCTCCCACTTCTTTATTCATGTGCTGCTGTATATTCACACTTTTTTACAGTGACAAGCTCAGACTGCAGAGAGAAGTGGGTCACTTTGAGACACCACTTGTGAGATAGAGAGGAGACACTGAGGTGGTCAAGAGTTATTTTGTCTTTTTGTTGAAGCTCTATGGAGTCTGACTTAATTTGCCCTGTTATCTTATAATTTCTGTAATGTCGTTGGCATGACTTTTCATTTGAAACACTTTTACTTGCCTGGTTGAGAAATCCATCTTAAAACCACGAATGAACCCTGAATCAAATCTTGTATGCTTTGTTTATTCAAACAGAAAGGATGTCATATAATCATGGCTCACTTATAGAAGTCTGAAATCATAATGAAATACTCTTTTAATTGTTGTAAAGTAATCGAGTCATCCAGAATGTAACATGTTTGAGAAAAAACTTCAGTGTGGCACAGAGCGTGGCACAGAGCGATGGCTAAAAAGAAGATCGAGATCAAGAATCGGAGCACTTCTAGAGCACATCCAAGGAAGAGTTTCACACATGTTCAAATCAAAAGAGCAGACCTGATAATATTCATAGAACAATTCTCAGAAGTCTTAAACCGCAGCACTGATAAGGGACAATTGAACCTGAGGTAAGCTTAGTGGGCTGTTATGTGTGTCTGTTCTTGTTTAATTTACAAAAATGCTTTATTTTGTTATTTATGTTGCTTTGAGTTTAGTTTGAAGCATATGGAAAGGATGAGAAATGAGAGGTGTGACATTTATTATTAGTCTATGGTAAATTATAATTGTAATAACATAAAAAATTGTTCTGCAAATTTGATCAGTGTGAGTCCTTTTATATCACTTCATCAAACTGGCTTTGAAACATCATAATGTAAGTGATAAAAACAACCAGAAACCCAAAGAGGAAAACAAACATTCCTTCTATATACTCCGAAATCCACAATATTGCCAAACATATTCCCTCTCCCCTCCTGATCATTGAATTCAGGTGTTGCAATCACTTTCATGGCAACATATGTATAAAATCCAGCACCTAGGCATGCTGACTGCTTCTAGGATAATTTGTGAAAAAAAATGTTCACTTTAAGGAGCTTAGTGAATTCCAATGTTGTGCCGTGACAGGGTGCCATCTGTTTTATATGGGGGAAATTATCTATGCAAGAAGCATAAGATCGGAGCGCAGAAACAAAGATTTGAGAGAGAACAGAGTATATTTGAAAGAAAGCAGAAGTTTTGAGTGCAAGCATTACTAAGTTTGAGTACAAGCAGAATGAAATCCTGCTCTCAAATTGAAAATATGTGCTCTTGATGTTTGGCAGTAAATTTCCCCCATAGTTTTATGCTCCCAAATTTGTCACAACAGTTTGATTCCATCCTGTTCATCCATGACTGTGGGGATAGATTATAGCAGAGACTGTGTGCCAGAATTTGTTGTTCAACATCAGTGTCTGACCTCACAAATGTGCTTTTGCTAGAATGGTCAGATAATTTAGTAAATACATGCCTAAGCCTTGTGGAAAACCTCAAAAGAATTAAAGCTGTGATAGCTGAACAGGTAGGCTGACATCATATTAAATCCTTTGGATTAGGAATGTGATATTATGAAGGTTCCTAGGTGTGTGAAAGCAGAGGAGCAAAGACTTTGCAAAAGGTTTACTCCATTGACTGGCAGAAAATGGCATTTGGAATGAGTTCAGTAACCACTTTAAGAGTTAAAATAATCCCTACAATATCAGTATCAAAGTTAGCACATGTACCTACAATAGGTATGTTTATAAATGACAGTATTTTGATCAGGACCTCTTCAGTTATTATCATTTGAGCATCTGTGCTTAGCAGAATGCAAACTTCAAGTAACCAGTGAGACAGTTCTGATACCTCTGACAAAGACAAATCAAACTGTAAGTGATGTATTATTTGAAAATACAAAGTTAGGGGAGTGGTGGATTGCAACAGTGTGTAAAAAAAGTGCACTATATTTGCAAGAGAGCGCAGAATAAACCAGTATAAAACACTGCTTGGCCATTATAAAACACTGCAGAATGTTCGGTAAGGACGGTTCAGAGAAATCTGTTGTTATTAAGATCAGGTGGTAATCACATCTCTTTGCTAAACTTGATGATGTAATTTGTCTGAATTAGCACAATGCCTATGAAAACAGCATTTACACCCTTTAAATTTTGTCCTATTTTGTCATGTTACAACCATCCGTCCATCCATCCATCCATCCATCCATCCATCCATCCATCCATTTTCTATACCCGCTTCTTCCGTGAGAGGCGGGGTACACCCTGGACGGGTCGCCATTCCATCGCAGCAACACAGAGACACACATAACAAACAACCATGCACATCAATCAGTCAGGTTGGGTTTTTAAATTTAAAGGCATTTAACAAATTGGAAAGCAAAACTCCTGCCCCAGAGGCCACTTCAGAAGGCCTCATTACTGCCAGTTAGGCTAAATCAAACCATGCTGTATTGAGAAGCTTGCAGGTGTTCAAATATTTAAGCTATTTTTCCTTAGATAGATAACGTACAAAGCAGGATGGCCTATATGGAAACTATTACAGCAAATAGAAAGTATTTGGCCTCAGCATACACCAGTCTACAGAAGAATACTTGACCTGAGGTATTATTCAGAGGCTTTGCATCAGAAGAGTGCAGACTTTAGGGCATTAAAATCCTCTCTCACAGTAATGATGAATAAAACATGCACATACACTACTCCTACAGTTAGTTCTATTTTTCTTGTTAATATTCAGCTCTTTTCAACCTAAACATTTTAAATACAGTCTGCTTTGTCTATTGTTTTAATCTTTTGTAAGCCACATGATGACAGAAAGCATTTAGAAGCTGCTGTCACCAAGCTCTTCCACAGATGCACCGATTTTCATGGATCTATTATCTTACACTACTTAAGACAACTTAATTATCTCATCTTACTTCCTTTTCACCACATATTAATTAATCAGACATTCTGAGACAGCAGCTTTGAGTCTTATAGAAAATTAAAACAAAAAATGTCCTATTTTGGAAGATTAGTACAGTACTCATTGCCTGTTGAAAATATTGCTACATTGATAAACTCCTACTTGTAAAAAAGTGTTAGCGATTCTAAAGTACAGACCAAATTTCAACTGCTTTTACAGATGTATGTTTAACAGATTAAAGTTGGTCGTTTAAGGCTTTTAAAGCCAGAAAAGATTACTCTCACATCCTAAATTAATTATTTTCAAATCCAGCTGCTTGCTGCAGCAGACTCATTTCCCTCACAGTGACCTGGCTATGTGGTGGAGACTGATAACGGACAGCACACACTGATGCAAGCTTTCTCTTAGCTGATATCAGCAGACAGTTGATGTCAAGAACTACTGACAGCAGCAGCTGATAAATTAGTTTGCTGCGTTTTCTGCTCTGTCTGTGCCAAATCTAATTATGTGAGAGGGTGCCTGTACTCTGAAATCTCTGATAGTAACTGTTTAAGCAATAAGCACTTCACCCAGTTCTTGCATATACTAGGCCATGTAGGGTTCAAGGTTACTGATGAATGTAAGTAAAGAATAGCTAATGATTCCAATCGAAACCCTCATGAATATAACACAGGAAGCCATACAGGAATAATTATGTGTTAGAAAATTAGACTTTTAGCTTCTTCCATTCACTGCGACTGCATGGCTTGCTAATGTTAAGTTTAAGTATGTTATTTTGTAAAGCTGCACAATATACTGAATTATACTCCTAATCCCAATAACCAAGAGTGAAATGTAAATTCACACTGCAAAGGACTACTTTGCAATATTATGTAGGCTATTATATTTCAAGTTATATGCATTTTTACTTTGCATGCAAATAATACATTTAACTCGTTAGGTGGATTTTTTATTGCCCTTGATGCACAAACCTGATACAGAGTTTAGTGACTGAGATGCTTAAGCTAACAAAAAGTGGTGGGGAATATGTGATAACGCAAAACAAAGAGAAGAGTGGGGAAAATCAGGGTTAATTGCAACAAACGTTATTGCAATAATAAACAACAAATTTGCAATTGCATGATTTCCTAATATTGTGCAACACAGCTATTCTGGTGAAACAGCTGTCTGGAAAAGTGTGGTGGGAAATCAAAACTTCCTTACTCAATAAATCGATTTATAACCAACATTCCCACCTAGGGTTGCCATTGTTTTATATATTGATGCCTAAGTTTCACGTAAACTCTCTTCTCCACTGTCTTTAGCTCACTTTCTTTCTTTCATCTTTTTTATATACTTTTTGATTTCAGACATGGAAATAAATATGACTATTGTGAGCTGCAAGCCTGAACACAAGGAACCATTCTAAAAAAATGTCATGTTATATATGCTCTTTAATTGGCATCCCCTGAAGAGCATAAGTCGCTTTCTGTGTCACTGTGAGCACAACCCCCTGTCATCTATAGAAGGACGCACTTCCAGTGAGCACAGAGGTCATTCCTTGTCTCCCTGTTGTGCTAGGACTTTGCTACAAAAGACTACTATTTAAGCACAAAATGGGAACATAGCTGCTCTTGCTGTGAGGACAACTGGCTTTTTGCGTCTCTTTGCTGCCTTCTGAAAGCCCTCCCCTTCACACAGAATGGTCCTCTGAGAAGCCCTGTACAAGAGCTGCTGAGGCTGCAACAACAGAGCAGCAGGCCTCTGACGCCCAATACCTCACTGCATTGTATGATCAAGTTTGCAGGGAGAAAAAGTGTTTGTGTCTGCTCAGAATATCCTCATGTTTGTGTATGTGTGATAATTTGCAGGCTTCAGCTGACCGTTCTCTTTCTAACAGAGCAGCTCCCAGTCCTCTTTGCCTTCTTGACCTAAGTGATCACTTATAGCTGTCTTACTGGAGCATATGGGATCTGACTAATGGTGTTTAGATAGACTTGGTGGGTTTACTACACTTTATCATGTGCAAGAGGAAGGCTTATTGAGCAGGAAACACAAGTCTAATAGCATTGCATAAAGAATAATGAACATCACTAAGTTCTTTATTTTTGTCAGAACTTTACTGGTAAAAAAACAAATATATTTATTTGCCTTAATTCAAATATAAATATAAAATGTCTTAATTTTCTACAGTGAAATTAAATAAAAACAAATACATAAGCTAAGCGTATTTTCTTCAGTTGCCTTATAAGAATGGAGGTTCGTGCCGACTTGTACAATAAATTTATTTAAGATTACAAGCCTGTGGTTCAGTTATTTCTCTATAGTTGTCATGAGTCTTAAACATGAAGTATTATTTTCATAAGAAATATGCCAGGTTTTAACACAAATAACAAAAGATGACTGACAGTATTCACAGACAAGTGGCACTGGGCTATGCAGTTATATTTCTCAATAGTTCAGCTGAGAGCTAATAGGAGGCAACATTTTTAAGCCCATCTCTGCACCACTATATGATCCTGTAAAAAAATGAATTCCCCTTTTAACTTTTTTGTGTTACTGTAAAGGCCCTATGGGTTTGTTAGAAAACACTGGTGAACAAACGGGCCATATTCCTGAACTTACAGGCTGGAAAAGGAAACCAATAATCAGAGAAGCAGTCAGAAACCCAATGGTAACTCTAGAGGAGCTGCAGAGATTGACAGCTCTGGTGGGAGAATCTGTCAAAAATAAAACAAAAAGTTGTGTCCTCCACAAATCTGGCCATTTCAGAGTGCCAAGAAGAAAGTCATTAATGACTGCAAACTGGAAGAAGTCCCATTTGCAGTTTGCCACATGTGTAGGGAACACAGCAGCCATGTGGAAGAAGGTGCTGTGGTCAGATAAGACCAAAAATAAACTACGTGACCTACACAAAAAATGCTCTGTGTGATGGAAAGCTAACATTGCACATCCTCCCTACTGTGAAATACGGTAGTGGCAGCATCATGCTGTAGGGATACCCGTTTTCAGCAGGGGCAGAGAAGCTGTTCAGAATTTACACTAAACTGGATGGACATAAATGCAGAGCTCTCTGGATGAAAAGCTATCGGAGTCAAAAAAGACCTGGGGTGGAGGTTCACTTTCTACCAGGACAGCTGCCCTAAATATACATCCAGAGCTACAATGTAACCAAAGTATATTTGTGTGTTAAAAGGATAATCTGTGCCACAACTTAGAGATTGCAGTAAAGAAACTGCAGTAACAATTGACCTTACAAAGTACTGACTCGGGGGCTGAAAACAAAGGTACGGTGCACTTTTCAGTTTTTTTTTGTTTTAAAATCATGTATCAGTTCCCTTCCACTTGACAATTATGCAATACATTGTGTAGGTCTATCACATAAAATCCCAATAAAAAAACATTTAAGGTTTGTGGTTGTAATGTGAGAAAATGTGAAAAGATTCAAGGGGGTATGAAAACATTTGCACTGTGTGTAGGAGCACAAACGCAAACTGGAAAGTCAATTATATTTCACCATTAGGTATGCATGCTTCTTTAAAGGTTGTTTGCTGTTTTTTCTACATTATTTAATCAATTTAGACTATTTAATATTTGTTCATTAGCCACGTCTATTTGCTGCATCTGTATCAGTGGCTGTATCAAAAATAACGACAACCACCCACAGTGCTCTCAGAATCAGCATTTATGTGGACTTAGTGTAATTTAAACATTGTAACACTCTTTTGTTACAAGCCCCTCGTAGGAAGTACCAGGGCTGTAACAAGATGAAGTATGTGGAAACCACTGTAACTGTACAGAGCACAAAACCAAAGAGATCAATGTGAAACTTGCCTGGTATGTTTTAGTTGGCTCTGTTCTCACAGTGGAGGAAGAAAACATGCAGTAAATATTGTTTTGATGTAGCAGTAGAGCTGGCTTCCATAACAGTTAAAACCCTCAAGAAATGCATTTTTTCAGCGAAGATTTTTAATGGATGAATAACGTTGGAGCTTGACTAAGACTAAAAGGTTTTTACTTGATTTGATCCAGATAAGAATGCAAGGTGACACTTGTCCCATTCTGATCAGTCAAAGACTGACCTTATGAAAAGGCACTGATAGAGAACTCCGAAGAATAGGATAATACAAGGCTTTCTGACAGTTTTGGTTTTAATTTCACACCAACTACTCTGAGGGGATACGATCTTTCCCTACATTTTATCCTAACCATTTGATGCAGCATTCTAAAATGGCAGATGAAACTGTCCAAAGTGGTCAAGCCAGGTGTCCCTACTGCCATGATATGACATCAGGAATGAGTGCTTGAGGTAAGATCCTTTCCCTTACCTTGTGAGATGTTGTTTCCTTAAGCAGCTGTGACACACATTTCTGAAAGCATGTAAAGAAATTAAGCACATTGTGTCAAACACCTGTTGTCCTGTTGTGGCTATGAAGTAAATGAGTTGCTTTTGATGGGGCCCCCCTTTTGTGTTGTGTGTGTGTGTGTATTATAAAGAAGGAGGCATAATTAACAGTGTTCTATTACTTCAGGACAGAATAAGTTGGTTTTGCTCTGTTTCACAGTCTATTTTATTTGTTAAGTTAGTTCATTTGGTCATTGTTTTTAATTAATACCCAGTGACTGCTTGATATAAGCTTAATGTTCTACATACAGGCTATGTGGTCCACCACTTGGTCAAATAATTACTTGCAAATTTTACAGAAAATAGGTTGAGCCACCCAGACCAATACAGCACACTAAGATAAATGATTCTTCATTAGTGGAGAGAGAAAATCTGCATGAGATTGAGTAATGTTAATATTTGGCAATTTGAATGCAAAATCTGTAGCAGTGTCCCATACAGTTAAAACCAAGAGTTTAGATACACTATAGAAAACATTTTTTTCCTCACTATTTTACGTTTAATCAGAAAAAACCTTTCCTGTTTTAGGGTGGTTATGGATACAAAAATATGTCTAATTGCTAAATGCCAGAATAATGTTGCACCTTGCCAGACAATTAAAAAAATTATTAGTCTTTTAATATTAGGAAGTCACCATACACCTGTAAATAAATGGGTTGTGTGTCTTAGAGACAAATGTGTTTTGTTGCAAAATGTCAGTTTCAATCTTAGAGCAAAAGCAAAAGAAAGTGAAAGTGCTGGCTGAAGCTGGGCAGGTGTGTCATTATCCACAGTGAATCTATTCCTGCAACAATATGGGCTGAAAGGCCTTTCAGGGAGGAAGGTGACATTACTCCAAAAGCAACATAAAAAGCCAGATCATAGTTTAAAATACTCTCAGGGTCATGGACCTTAATTTTGAAGACATGTCCTCTGGTCCAATCAAACTAAAATTGAAGTGTTTGGCCTTAATAACCATTTTATATTTGAAGGAAAAAGGAGAAATCAGAATCAAAATACTTCGACAGCATCCTTCTCTCTGACACTGCCATCAGAGAGTCCAGCTCCACTCCCACCATGTCACTGGCCTTGCGGATCAGTTTGTTGAGCCTGTTGGCATCAGCTACCATCAGCCTGCTGCCCCAGCATGCAACAGTAAAGAGGATCACTAGCCACCACAGACTCATAGAAGATCCCAAGCATAGTCCAGTAGACGTTGAAGGATCTCAGGCATCTCAAAAAATACAGACAACTCTGGTCCTACTCGTATAGGAAGTCAGTGTCCGTTGCCCAGTCCAGTTTATTACCTAGATCTACTCCCAGATATTTGTAGTCTTCTACAATGTCCACCCTGTCCTCATGGGTGTAAATAGGAGTCATAAGTGCCTTATTCCTTCTCAGATACACAACCAGTTTCTTTGTCTTTGCAATATTGAGCTGCATATTGTTCTGGTTACACCATGTGACAAAGTTTTTCAAAGCAGACCTGTACTCATCCTCATCACCCTTGCTAATACATCCAACTCTGGCAGAGTCATCAGAAAAGCTCTGAAGGTTGCAGGTTTCTGTGAAATAGTTGAATTTCTTGGTGTAAAGGGGGACGAGAAAGGGAGAGACGATGGTTCCCTGTGGGGCCCTGGTGATGCTGACCACTCTGACATGGAGGTGCACTTACTGTGGTCTATGAGTCAAGTAGTCTATAATCCAGTCCTTGACTTCACTGGGTCGCAGCCTCTTCAGCACAGGAACCAGGCACAATGTTTTCCACATCACAGAGACCTTTTGAAGACTCAGGCTTATGTTGAAGACACGGTGGAGTACTCCACTGAGCTGGGGGGCACAGGCCCTGAGCACCTGGGGACTGATTCCATCAGAGCCTGCAGCCTTATTTGAGTGAAGTCTCATCAACTGTCTTCTCACATGGTCAACAGTGAAACACACTGTACAGGTGACAGGTGGGGGAGGAGTTGGATAAGCAGGATGTAGGGGGCACCTAGGTGAGAAAGAGGAGGAAGAGGTGTAAAAAGGGGGTAAACTGTAAGGACTGCCTTAGCCTCCCTGATTTACCTTCAGTTACCCCTGAATTGTTCTCACCTCTTCTCAATTTTCAGCTTTGAAGACCCTCTTCTTGTTGTTGAGAATGGCTTTGATGTACTTTGTCACAAACAGCTTTTTATTTGGGTAACAATAAAAAGCCCTGGTTGGAACAATGGAATCCACACTGAAGGAGATGTAGTCTGTTATCAGTGCTAAAAGACCTTAAAACACCACCACAAATGTGAAATACGGCAGTGGCAGCATCATTTTGTGTGATTGTTTTGCTGCATGTCAAGGTAACAGAAAGTTGTGAAATTGTAAGACATTTTTTTAATGTGGCAGATTCCTGGCTCTTGATGCATGTTTGGAAAGTGGTTCAAAATGCCACCAGCGACAAAGATTCAGAAACACAGTTTTGCCAGGACACAGAAAATATGTAGGACTATTATACTGTGGACCAATAGGGCGACTGCACCACTTATAACCTTTTGCTTCCATTATTCTCTGCTGATAAATGACTCTCGCAGCTGCCGCTGATAAGAGCCTTCCCTGCCTATTCATCAGCTGAGAATTCAAGACTGTACACTCACAGCAGAGTTAATGACTTATGGTTAGGTATCAGAAAAAGGCTGCCATTGCACGTACCTTGCAGAACCACCAGCTGCAAAGGCCCTCAGAGTATTTACCCAGGGTTAGAGTGTGAATATTGTACAGAGTGTGGCATATATGGGGTCAGGGTTCCTCGTAAGTATGTATTCACTACACAAGTGACAGATCAGTAACTTTAAAGGTTTGAAGGCTCTTTCCCTTTTCATCTGTATCAAATGCTGGATTGGTAGAATGTTTTTTGACATTCTGCTCTACTCAACAGCTTGCTTGACCCTTTGACTTGAACTTGTTAGTTATCATAATATAACAGCTGCCTTTTCTTTCCGAAGGCATATTTTTGTAAAGCTGTGTTTCAAAAACAAATCTGTATGATGTTTATTAAAAACCCCTTCTGTGCTCTAATACTTATGTATTTCACAATGCCAAGTGTAAATTCAAACATTTTTGTTGCCTGTGATTTGGACATAAATGGCTGTGCTGAGTTATTTTGAGGGGTGTAAATTTACACTGTTATACAAGCTGTAAACTGACAACTTAATATTGTATCAAAGTGTCATATCTTCAGTGTTGTCCCATAAAAAGATATAATAAAATATTTACAAAAACATGAGGGGTGCACTCACTTTTGTGAGATACTGTATATCAGCCTGGATTTTGGTGCCAGTACTGAAACAGTTAATGGCCAACACAGGGCCACACCTACGTTTCAAGCTGCCGTTGTTCTTGCCCATGTGTGGGACATCACTGGAAAACCTGTTCTGGGCCACCAAGGGGCCGTCATTCTTTGGATGTTGACTGAGTGTAACTACATTTTATGGGCCACAACTAGGCCAGATCTCATTGCAATGTGGGACAGCAATATGCTGAGCAATATTTTATGTGTAGAAAAGTTCAGTTTCTGAGTCATCCAACCACAGCACATATTTGCTTCTACATGTTTGCTGTTTTCCCTAAATGATGTGGTCAAACTATAAATGATACTTCTTATAGTTTTCTTTTAACAATGGCATTCTTCTTTTTACTCTTCCATAAAGACAAGATCTCTGGAGAGCACAACTATTAGTTGACCTTTTTGACAGATTCTCCTACATGAGCTGTGAATCTCTGCAGCTCCTCTAAAACAACAATCTGTTGGCTACTTCTCTAATTATTGGTCCTTATCCAGCCGGTTGGTTTAGGTGTAAGTCGATGTCTTGGTAGCTTTGGAAATGTGCCATTCATTTTCCATTTTATGAGTAGCTGAACAACGCTGTGTGAGATGTTCAAAGCTTGGGTTGTTGTTTTCTATAGTCTGCTTTAAAAGTTATCCGTAACTTTCTCTCTGACCTGTCTGCTGTGTTCTTTGGTACTCACAATGCTTTGTTCCCTAATGTTCTGTAACAAACCTCTAAACCTTCACAGAATAGCAAGATTTCTTGGAGATTAAGTTGTACACAGGTGGACTCTATTTGCTAGTTAGAAGATGTATGAAAGCATATTTTGTTCAGAGTATTTTTGTACTTGGGCCTAACGAGATGCACACGAGTTGACTAAAATGAATAAAAAAAATAAAAACTGAAATTGAAAAAACATTTTTGTAAACTGAAATAAATGATAATATATTTGGCTGTCCACACGACTCTGAGTTTAAGGTAAAGTTTACATTATATAGTGTAGAATTATATTAGTTATTATGTTCACATGTGTCCTTAGTGTAAGAACTATTTTAAGCAGCTGCCATATTGAAGACTTTTGCAGCCCACTGCCTGTATGAAAAAATAAAACAAAAAATTATAAACAAAGCAGGAGAAAATGCAGTCTGCAATCTAAGAAGCTGTATCCAAGAAAATAAAACTGTTGAAGTATGATGCAATGATATGGAGGCACGAGGGGCCATTTGTTTCAGCAAGGCTTCTTTTATCAGGCACAGCTGAGAAACATACTCCAACTTATTGATAATCCTGGATGGAAAGCATGTCAGCGACAGCCTGTGTCTGGGCTGACACATCCCAATCGTGCAGACAATGTATCATTCCATTCATAATACAAGCAAGCTTTGATCTGTCTGTATACACCCAGTTACACTATGCTCTTAGGCTGATAAGTGGGTGGATCTTGTTAATCTGTACATGTACATGCTTCCCTTCATTGTGATCGAGAACACAAACTTCAAATAAGAGCTGTAGGGCCTATAGAGTGTTTTGCAGAGGAAGGGCAGGAATTGGCATAATTGGTGCTAATAACCTCAGGGCTTGCAGGCTTTTATTTTTTTATAGCCAACACTGCCTATGTAAATATTATCTTAAGGCTTGCAATATATTGAATGGTTCCCCTCAGTGGCATAATTTTCTGTGCATGGAAAGAAAGCTTTCTAGAAAACATTAGTGTGGCAGACAGATGGAGTCACTTTGGGTGGAGATAACTGATCTCATTTGAACCCTTTTCCGCAAGGTGGTCACTACAGTGGGCAGCTATTCAAAAGTCTTAGCCTCTCCAGTCTTGTACTTCCATGTGTGTTCTAGGGTGTTGAAGTTACTGTATACTTGCATTAAGGCCACTTGTTTGGACTGTAATGTGTCACTCCATACATTGCCACCTGCTGGCCAATCAATGTAAGTTTACAAAGATGTATTAGACTTACAGGTAAAATAACATACTGGTAACATTAACAAACAACTAATACAATTGTTACAATTTTAAAGCACAGTAGTATATTATGTTGGGAGGAAAATGTAATTATTTATCTGTCCATTAAAGTGCATATTATGCATCACTGGCATCACTTGAACATTTTTACTGATAATGGTGCTATACCTCTCTTGAGATAACTTTAACAGCATTAAATGTTTTTATAACAAGAAACGTTTTGTTATTAGCCCGTAACCTACCCCTTTTTTGAAACCAAAACAATATTTTTGCCGAATTATTTAGTGTGTGCATTTAACATCTTGTATTTTATAAGGATAAGGTGCATTACATAGAATAGAAAACTTACAGGTAGTACAGTGGAGTTAATATCTAAGCAAAATGAATTTAATGCAAGTAAGTGTCTATTATTGCACCTCCCAAAATAAAGTTTTGTGATACAAAAAAAAAGTAGTAATGGTGAAGCTGACGCTGCAGTAGTATCAGTAAATGCTGTAGCAGTGACATTGCAGGGCACGCAGAAGATTCGCCACCTAACAGAGCTTAAAGGGGACAAATCATGTTCTCAAATCCTTCCATTTCACATTTTAACCATTCAGTTGTGGTTTATATATAGTGGAACTGCAACTGCAATGCTTTGGTTCAAATTCATTGTTATTATAGTTCCACAGGCCCCTCTGTTACCCCTGTAAATAGGAATTTCCCCATTGATGTTGAAACATTTCCATGAAAAGTAAAATTTAACCAGGCACTTCGAAGAGGTTCCATCAACACCATCTTATGCTAGGGGATAGTGTAATGAATTGTGTGGGTTAATACACCCAACAACCGAACATTTAGACTTATCCACTTGCAGCTTCGGCATACTTGAGCTTGGACTACAAAATCGCAGTGAGAAATAAAAACGGTGGATACGCGCTATTGGTTAGCCAGATGTCAATGACCTTGTTTCGCAGTTCTGGAGCAAATACTGTGACATAACAGTTCAAAAAAACATAATAGCAAATAGAAAACACAGATTCAAAAATATGACCCTAAGAGAATTTAACGATATCTATGCAGCACCTCGATTGATGGAAATTCAACTTTTCTGCACTCCTACAGACTCCCAAGTACACAACAAAATGTATTTAAGGGCTAAAAAAGTGGATTTCGCATTATATGTCTCCTTTAAAGTTAGAAAACAGCGGAATATAAGATTTACAGGGTCTCCAGAATAAAGGGGCATGTATGCACAAATTGGCTGGTGTACACCCTCTTCCATGTAAAAGTCCCATCTATTCATCCATTGTCTTCTTTTAATCTGAGATGGCATGGCAGAGGCAACGGGTCCAGGAGGGACACCCTCCCCATCCCTCTCCCCAGGGACTTCCTCCTGCTCATTCTGGGGGATCCCAAGGTGTGCCCAGGCCAAACCGGATACACAGTCCCTCCAGCAAGTTTTGGGTTTTCCCGAGGGTCTCCGCCCAGTGGTACGTGCCCATGGTACGTACAGAACGCCTCACCCTATCTCTAAGGCTGAGTCTAGCTACCCTTTGGAGAAAGCTAATTTTAGCTGCTTGTGTCCGGGATCTCATTCTTACTGTCATGATCCATATATCACGGCCATAGGTGATGGTTGGAACGTAGAGGGACCGGTAAAAGAAAGCTTTGGTTTTTAGCTCAGCTCTTTCTTCACCAAAACTGACCAGAGCAGCACCTGCAATACTGCAGAAGAAGACCCAATCTGTCTGTCCATTTCACGCTCCATCCTACCATCACTTGTGAACAAGACACTAAGATAATTAAACTCCACTGCTTGAGGCAGAGACTGACCCCCAACCCAGAGAGCTTGGTCCACCTTTTTCTGGTCGAAAACCATGGCCTCAGACTTAGAGGAACTGACTGTCATCCTGGCTGCTTTACTCGACAAAAAACTGCTCCAGTGCACACTAGAGATCATGGCTTGAAGAACCCAACAGAACCACATAATCCACAAAAAGCAGGATGAGAAAAGATGAGATCCTGAGCTTCCAAAAGCAGACAGCATCCTCAACCTGACTATGACTTGAGATCTTTTCCATGAACACCACAAATAGGATTGGTGACAAGGGGCAGCCCTGGCGAAGTCCAGTGCTCACTGGGAACAAGCCTGACTTTGTGCCAAGAATACAGACACAGCTCTTGCTTTGGGCATACACGGATTTGACAGCTCTTTTATAGCCACCCGGAAATCCCATATTCCCGCAGCACCCCCACAAAATACCTCAGGGGAAACAGTCATAGGCCTTTTCCAGATCCACACAACACATGTAGACTGGAAAAGCACACTCCCTTGACCACCTCAGCAATTCCACAAGGGTAAAGAACTGGTCCATTGTTCCACCGCCAGGACAAAAGCTACATTGCTCCTCCTGGATCCAATTTTTAAAGTTGGAACCTCCTCTCCAACACCCCAGAATAAGCTTTTCCAGAGAGGCTGAGAAGTTTGATCCCTCGATTATTAAAGCACACTATCCAGTCCCCTTTTTAAAAACTGGGACCACCACTCCTGTCAGCCACTTTAACAGTGTTGTACTGGTCCTCCATGCAATACTGAAGAGGTGTATAAACCATGACAGCCCCACAATATCCAGAGACTTGAGAAAGCAAGGACAGATCTCATCCACAGCTGGTCCCCTGCCACCAGGGAGCTTTTTAACTACCTTGGTGACCTCTGCCACAGTGATGAAATTGCATTCTCCCAAGATTTCAGGCACTGCAATGAATTGAGAAGATCCTCAAAGTGCTCCTGCCACCACCCGACGATTATCCTTTGTCCGGTTCTGCAGTTCCCCTCACAGCTTGTATGGTCCCAGTTTCCACTTTCAAAGTTGCCAAACAGTTTTACAAAACTTCCTTAAGGCCAACTAAAAGTTACTCTCCATAGTCTCTCCGAATTGCTCTCATGCCCAACCACATAAACCACAGTCTGTCTGGCCACCTGGTACCTGTCAGCTGCTTCAAGAGTCCCTGAAGACAACCAAGCCCCTAAAAGCCTGACTGCTTCCATCACCAGTGGTGTCCACCAGCGGGTCCTCTGGTTGCCACCACAACAGGCACTGATAACCTTAAGGCCACAGCTCCAGATCCATTACAATTCCATGTCCCCAACCTCCCTCAGGACATGAGACATATTCTCATGGAGGAATAAACTTAGGATCACTCGGACAAGTTCCTCCACCAGACTTTCCCAGCTCACCCTCACCCCTCATTTGGTTTTGCTGAGTCTGTCCAGCAGCCTCCCCTACCTTCAGATCCATCTCACTACCAGGTGGTGATTGGCTGACAGCTCTGAGTGCCCAAAACGTAACACCACAGGTCTGATGATACGATTGCACAAAACCGATCACTGAGCTTTGGCCCATGGTGGCCTGGTACAAGGTACATATATGAAAGGCTTTGTGCAACATGGTGTTCGATATGGACATTCAGTGCCTCTCACAGAAGTCCAACAACTAAACGCAGCTCAGGTTCAGATCAGGAAGGCCATTCTTCCGATTGCACCCCTCCAGGTAATGCTGTCATTGCCCATATGGACATTGAAGTCCCTCAGGAGCACCACTGACTCCCCAGATGGAACCCCTTTCAGGACACCATCCAGAGACTCTAAGAAGATCTGGCAATCTGAACTGCTGTTTAGTGCATAAGCACAGACAACAGTCAGAATTCCCCGCTTGCAACCTGAAGTCCCAAAGAGCTAACCCTTTCGCTCACCGAAGAAAACTCTAAAATCAAGGCACTCAGCCAAGGACTTGTGAGTATCAAGACGTTCTTCTCTGCAGGTGGTGGGCCCACATAAAGGGGGCCTCCTGTAGCTTCTTCAGGGTGAGCCCAGCAAAGCTCCAAGAGTTCCTCCTGGTGAAAAAAAATCTGGTCAAGCGTTGATGAGTCCAGAGTTTTTTCTGAACTATGCACCGGACTGTATATATTTTAATCCTCCAAGAACGTCAGGCTGTGGGGGGGAATAGTGATTGTTTTTAGGAACATTTTTAAGAGCAGAAGCTTGCCGCACGATCACTTCCTCTATCTTTGAGTTATTTATGTTTGAGTTTGGTCGCTCTCAACCGTTTCAGTGTGCAGTGATCTACCGACTGCCTAAGTATAATAAGGGCTTCTTAAAGAACTCATCTCATCACTTGACTGTACTGTAATTGTTCGGGGTGTTAACATCCATGTGTGTTGTCCTTAAAAAACCACTGGCTCAAGACATTTTAAATTGAATTGACTGTTTTAATCCTGTCCAGTCTGTGACTGGCTCTACACACGTACATGGACACACATTTGACATGTTTTTATCTCTGGGGTTATCTGTAGACAATTCACACATTGGTGATGCTGTGTTCTCTAATCACATGCCTATTTTATTAAACATCTCTTTTCATTGTTTTGTTTTAGTGCTCTGGCTCAGTGTTGTCATATGTTGAACTATTTTACTGCTGCTCTGTTTACGTCTGTTTTCAATGATAACATGTTTACTCCATGTGTTCTGATACGGAAGAATTGACTTCAGAGTGTCTGTTAGCCTGTGTCCTGTCATGTAACCTGGTGGCTACATTAAAAACCAGGCGGCCTAAACTGAACTGTCAGCCCTGGCTGAATTAAGTCACTCGTTCTGCCAGACGGGCCTGCAGGAGAGCTGAGCGCAGGTGGAAGAAGGCCAAGTTTCAAGTGTCCTTTGATATGTTGAAAGATTGTTGGCATATTTATCAGACCACTTTAAAAACTGAAAAACAAAAATATTTTGGGTTTCATTCCACTGTCACAAGCCAAGGATGACAACTTCATCCTTAATGCGCCCCAGTCTGTCATCTTGCTTTATCTGGAACCCATCAAAATGTTCTAAGTTTCTTTGTTGAAAAAGTTTTCTTTACTAAATTAGACACTTCATGATTTACAATAGCTTAACAGCACAGAATGTGGTCTTTTAAAGGTTTTGAGCTACTGATGCTGTAAATTATGTTGTTCTTGTGTCATGCAGAGCTGGTTTTGGGTCGCACTAAAGTGCGGAGCAGAGCGATGGAGCTGCATGGTGAGTAGAGAAGTAGTTTTTAATAATAAACAAAAGACTTACAGAATGGCTGGAAATGAAATGCGGCAGGGAAGATACAAGTCAGCATTCAGGGTAGATATCAGAGTAGTTTCCAGGTAGATAGCAGGAGGAACCAGTGGCAAACAATGAAAGACAGAGAGTTTAAATACTGAGGGAAGAGGAGTATGGAACAATGAACTGAGGATGATAATCAGGGAGAGAATCAGGTGCAGCTGGTAGAAGGCAGATTGAGGAATACGGAGGGAGAATGACTAATTAACACTGTTAATACTAATATTAATCCCATCCTTTGTATTCTGAATAAAGTATGTTTTATTTCCAACAAAATGTCTGGCATACCATCTGATTGATTATGTTTTAGACTTAATAATGCTGAACTTGAGTCTGAACAAATTATTGTTTTTAATGGTTTTATATCCTCCACCCACTGCACTGCTAACAATATTGCTAATAATTCTCCTGAATATATTGATAATCCATTTGTAATACTTTTTCCTACTTTTTTTTTGAATTCTGGTATTATAAATGCTACTCCTATTTTTTCATCTGTTTTTGATGCGTCTGTGTAAATCTGAACATATTGATAGTAATTGTTTTGTGTTCTTCTTGTGTTATACTTGAATCTAAAACACATTTGGATCATTTTTCTTCTCCATCAATGCCATATCCACCACTGCCTCTGGCAATAGCCACGGTGGTGTTGAACTTATTTCTTTATGATATATTTGAAATTCTTCTGGTATGTTATTGATAATCCAACCAAAACTCTTTGTTTGTTTTCTTTTTCCCAGCCTGGTTTTAAAATATCACATGTAGGATGATCCAGATTTTTGCTTTGTAAGTTTATCCAGTAACTTATTGCTGTTTCTTTCGTAGATCTAATGGCATCTCTCCCATTTCTACCTGGAGTGCTGCTATTGGACTAGTTCTGATTGCTCCTGTACTAATTCTTAAAGCTTGATGTTGTATATTGTCTAATTTTATAAGATGTGTGTTTGCTGCTGATCCATAAATTATACTTCCATAATCAATATTTGATCTAATTAATCCTGTATAAATTCTTTTTAATGCTGTTCCATCTGCTCCCCAATCGATACCAGCCATACATCTCATAATGTTTAATATTTATTTGCATTTATCTATGATTTTTTCTATATGTACTTTCCATATAATCTTTTCATCAAACCATATACCTAAAAACTTTATACTTTTTACTTGTTCTAAAACATGATTGTATAATTTTAGTTTCCTTTTCTGTGTAAACACCATTACTTTTGATTTTTCCACTGAGAATTTAAATCCCCATCGATATGCCCATTGTTCTGTTCTAATAATCTCATCCTGTATTTTCTTTTCAATAAGTTTGATATTATGACCCCTTTTCCATATAGCTCCATCATCTGCAAATAGTGAGCCAACAACTTCTTTACCGATATTTTTAAATACGTCATTTATCATTACAGAAAACAATAACGGACTTATAATACTTCCTTGAGGAGTACCATTTTCTACTGTATATTTACCTGACAATTCTTGACCAATTCTTACTTGTATTGTTCTATTTGATATTTTTTTTTTTAATCCACTTAAACATTTATCCATTAATACCCATTTTACTTAATTTAATTAATAATCCTTCAACCCACATCATGTCATATGCTTTTTCTTTGTCAAAAAAATACAGCTACGACATTTTCTTTGTTTATTTGTGCTCTCCTTATTTCATATTCTAAACATAAGGCCGAGTAATTTGTGCTCCTCCCTTTTCGAAATCCATTTTGATATCTAGATATATACCCATTAATATTTAAACAATATGTTAATCTATTATTAATCATTCTTTCCATTATTTTACATATATTTGATGTTAATGCTATCGGTCTATAATTTTCTGGTTTTGTGTTATCCTTTCCTGGTTTAGCTATTGGAATAATTATTGCTTCCTTCCAGCTCTGTGGCAGCTCTCCCTCTTCCCAGACTTTATTGTATAATTCTAATATTTTGTCTTTTGCTTTGTCATTGAGATGTTCTATCATTGTATTGTAAATTTGATCTTTTCCAGGTGATGTATTTTTTGTTTTCCTGGTTACAACGTTCAAGTTCAAGTTTTGTAAATGGCTCATTTATTAAATTTGTATCTACGTTATTTCACATTAAGTCTTTATTTTTTATTTTCCCCTACCTTTCTTTCCCTCTTCACTAATATTACTTGAACTATGAATTTGACTAAATGTTTTAGCTAATATTTCAGCTTTTTCTTTATCTTCCGTTATAATTGCATTATCTATTTTTAATATAGGATATCCATATTCTGTTCTAATACCATTCATTCTTTTAATTGTTTTCCAGATTTGTTCAATTTTTGTTTCTCTCCCTACGGTATTACAAAAGTTTCTCCAATATTCTCTTTTTGCGTTCTTAATTATCTTTCTTACCTTTGCTTGCTTTATTTTAAACTGGGTTACTTTTTAACATCTTAAATGCTTTATTTCTTAGTTTTATTACTTCATTACATTCTTTTGTCCACCATGGCACAATTTTTTTATCGTTCTGTCTTCCTCCTTTTTTAATTAACTCTTCTGCAGCTTGTAAGATTGTTTCAAAGATAGTTATATTTAAACTATTTATATCAATCGACAAATCTATTTCTTCCAATTACGTTTGACTTAAATATTTAAATTTTTCCCAATCAGCCTTATTAAAGTTCCATCTTTTATATAATCCTGTATTCCTGTTATTTCTTAATATTCCTGTTATGATTTTAATAGGGCAATGATCACTGCCTACTGTTGTATCTTTGACAATGTCCCACTCACAGTTATTAGCTAAAGAATTTGATACAATTGTTAAATCAATCACAGACTCTGTTCCCGTTTTTCAGTGGTGGACGAAGTACTCAACTATAGTACTTGAATAAAAGTAATGATACTCATGGTCAAATCTTACTCAACTACAAGTAAAAGTTGCTTGGTCAAAAATCCACTCAAGTTTAAATTCAAATGTACATGCATTTAAAAGTACTTAAGTATTCAAAAGTACAAATAAAAAATTCTAATATCAGTACATTGCTGTATAATTTTCTGAGTAATTTTACAGAACCTTGTAACTTTCAGAAACCACCTGATGTATCGACGTGTAGAACCACTCTGCTACAAATTCTACACCACCTGTATGGAACTTCAGCATAAAAATGCCACAAAAAAATAAGGATGTCTATTTTGATTATTACTTTTTATTTAAAAACACACCAAAAAGAAAACAGGAGAGTCTTGATTCTCCTCACACTCTCACTATGGAATAGATGTTTAAGGTTGAATCTATTACCACAAAGAAACTACAACTCCGCTTTGAGAACTCATCCTACTGAACAACTTGGCCACATGGTAACAACTCACGCCTTAATAAAATTTGTAAACTACAAATAATATCTGCCCTGGGTTTTTCACATTTGTGGAATGTCATGCAAATCACTAAAACAGTGGTGTCCAAATTCAGTCCTCAAGGGCTGGTATGTTGCATGTTTTAGTTCTTCTCCCTGGAGGTAGTTACTACCTCCTCAGCATGTCAAAGTTCTGCATATGCCTCCTAATGAGCTACCATTTGACCCAGGTGTGTTGAAAGAGAGAGATAACTAAAACATCCAGGATACCTGTTCTTGAACTTTGGACACCCCTGTCCTAAAAGACTTTGTACATTTAGTCTTTCTTCAGCTTTACTATTCATACACAGTATTGTGTACGTGTGTAAAAGTGCAAATATTAACAGCAATAACTTAAAACAAGTAGAAACAGTAACACTGATAACTAATTACAGCCATACTTAACATAGAGACTTACAAAACAATGAATGTTCTGCACAGATGAATCTAGTTTAATACCTGAATGAACAACTTTTCCAAAGACAAACTTAAAATAAAATGGATATCAGCCTGGTCATAACATTAAACTGCAACCACCTTAACCAAAGTCAATTTCATTTAAAGTGTTTATCCAAAGTGCAAAAAAAAGTTTGCTGACTTGCCTTGATGTGCTTTCTCAGGTTGGATGGTGATGCAGAAATGTAGTTTATCTGTGGCAAACAGAGAATACATTTAAACTGATAGGAATTGTTTGAAATCTCAAACATCGAGCTAAGATAAGGCATTAGGTGCACTGGTTTCTCTGCTTGCATTTCTCCAATGGTTTCCATTGTTTCTTTTCTGTCTGGTTCTGCTTGAAATGAAGATGGGCGCTCACGCTCAGGTCGCGACAGTTAACGAGTATGATGTAAGCTATGAGCTACCAGTGTGATTGGTTCCCTTTGTGAGAAACATAGTGTGGCCAATTGCATTTCAAGAAAGAAAAACAGCAACAGGATTACAAAGCTAAGGTGAGCCAAAAGGAACGCGTAACGACTAGCTTCTTAGAAATGTAGTGGAGTTGAAAGTACAATATTTCACTTTGAAATGTAGTGGAGTTGAAAGTACAATATTTCACTTTGAAATGTAGTGGAGTGAAAGTTATAAGTCCCCCCCAAAAAAATTACTCAAGTAAAGATACTCAAAAAATACAAATAAGTACTTAAGTACAGTAATCAAGTAAATGTACTCCGTTAATGTCCACCACTGCTGTTTTTACATTAATTCTTGCTCCTCTTCCATCATTTATACATACCAAATTTTTCATTTCTATTATATCTTCAATAATTTGTCCATTTTTATCATTACATTTTCCCCATAATGTGCTGTTAGCATTAATATCTCCACACCAGATTACTTTTCCTTCTAAATACACCATTAATTCATCCATCAACTCGAATGATAATGTTTTACATGGATTATAAAATTTATTATTTTAAATTTTTCTTTTTTACCATAAATTTCAACTACTATGTATTCTAACTCTGTACCTTTCCCTAATATCTGATATTGTTAAGGTCTGTGCTACAGAGGAACCCAGAACGCAGACAAGCAGGCAGCATGACAGTAGTTGACTTTAGGCTTTAATTAACAAAAACTCACTCTTAGAAGAGGCAGGAACAAAACAGAAGCAGGCTGGCTTGACAGGCATGGCATGGTCCACAAAACAAGACATGAGTTGAGACAATGATTCCGCAATGACTAACTGAACAGGTGTGTATATATGGAGTGAAAACCAGGTGGAGCAAGAAGACAGATTGACAAGGTGCAGGAGAACCGGATAAATTTGATTAACAGAACAGAACATGACAGGAGCAAAACGTGGCTTGACTAGAACGCAAATCCAAGGAAACAAAATAGAACTATAACTAGAAAAACATGAAACAAAAACATAACCAGATCCTCAAACCAAACAACCCCAAATCATAACAGATATTGAATTTCTTCTTTTATAAATATTCCACATCCTCCTCCACTTCCTTCTAGTCTATCCGTTCTGATACTATTGTACCCTTTAAACACATGGCTTTAACCATGTCTCCTGTATAAATATAATTTCTGGTTTTTCATCAATTCCATCTATATACCATTTAAATTCCTGTCCATTAGCAATTAGGCTTCTTGCATTCTACTGTAATATTATCATGTGTTTCTATCAGCTGGGGTTCCTCCTTGCCTCCCATCTGTTTCCAACTTTGTATTAATGTATTCCCAAGATCCTTCTTTAAAGAACTTTTTTGTTCCTCTGACTATTATTTTAATCTTTTCTGTTTCGTGTTTAGCCTGTTCAGTGCGGTTAATGACATAAGCTACAAATAATATCAGTATTTCCACAGACATTGTGACATTTTACTCTGATTCTACTTATCTTTGTTGATAAGCTGAAATCCTAATTTGACCTGCATCCCTTGTTCTTTCATTCTGTACAGTTTTGACTGCTCCAGCATAGCTTATGTTTTTAGTCATTTTAATTTGTTGAATTTCTTTTGCTTTCTTCCTTACCTCACATCCCCCAAATGTAACTCTATGTTGCCCTCCACAATTGCAACATTTTTCCTGCACTTCTTCCCCACAATCTTCAATTCGATGGTCTTCTCCACACTTTGGACATCTTTGTTTACCTTTGCATACAGCTGCAATGTGTCCATATCTCTGACATTTATAACATCTTAGTGGTGGGGGACTGAAAGGCCTCACAGGAAAACTCAGATATCCTATTTTTGTGGCAACACTGTTTCTTCAAAGTCTATTAAAATTGACTGGCTTCCTACTCTTTCTCCGTTTACATTTTTTTGTCAATGTCTTGAGACTTTTTACCTGTGCACCAACAATGCTTTTTAAAAAATTTGTCTATATCTTCCTCCAAAGGAATGCCATAAATTACCCCCCGAATGATTTTATCTTCTCAGAATCAGAATCAGCTTTATTGCCAAGTTCTTACATACAACAAACAAGGCATTTGACTCCGATACACTTTGTTCTCTGGGTTTCTTTTTTTGTTTTTGTTTTTATTTTGTTTTGTTTTTTTGTTTTTTGCGTTATAAGATATATTCTGCATATATCTTTATGTCCTTAAATATATATATACAATATACACATATACAAGGTGGAATTGCGACTTCAGTATGAGGTTGTTTGGTACTCTATTAAATGTTCAACAGAGAAACAGCCTGGGGGAAGAAACTGTCTCTGTGGCGGCTGGTTTTAGCAGACAGCACTCTGTAGCACCGACCTGAAGGTAAAACTCTAAACAGTTTATGTGTAGGGTGTTGGGGGTCTGCAGAGATTTTAACTGCCCTTTTCTTACCCTAGACCTGAATAAGTCCTGGATAGAGGGAAGGTCAGCCCTGATGATTCTCTCTACAGAACTGATTGTTTGTTGCATTCTGGACCTGTCCTGTTTTGTGGATGACCCAAACCACACTAAAATGGATGAAGACAGGACAAACTGAATAATGGCAGTGTAGAAGATGACCAGCAGCTCCTGTGGAAGGTTGTACTTCTTGAGTTGCCTCAGGAAGTACAGTCTCTGCTGGGCCTTCTTTCGAACAGTGTCTATGTGTGAACACCATCTCAGGTCCTCAGAGATGGTGGTTCCTAGGAACCTGAAGAGGTCCACAGCTAACACGGTGTTGTTGAGGATGGTGAGGGGGATGTATGGGGATGATGTTCTCCGAACGTCCACCACCATTTCCACAGTCTTGAGTGGGTTGAGTTCCAGGTAGTTCTGACAACACCAGTGTACCAGCCGATCCACCTCCTGTCTGTATGCAGACTCATCACCGTCCTGGATCAGACCAATGACAGTGGTGTCGTCTGCAAACTTCAGGAGTTTCACGGACGAGTCCGCTGAGGTGCAGTCATTTGGGTGGGAGAGGGAGAAGAGGAGTGGGGATAGAACCCACCCCTGGGGGGCACCAGTACTTATTGATCTGCTGCGGGAGAAGATGCTCCCCAGTCTCACCTGCTGCTGTCGGTCTGTCAGGAAGCTGTTGGTCCACTGACAGGTGGAGGCTGGGACGTTGAGCTGGGTGAGCTTCTGGTGGAGGATGTCTGGTATGATGGTGTTGAAGGCCGAGCTGAAGTCTACAAACAGGATCCAAGCGTACATCCCTGGACGGTCGAGGTGTTGCAGAATGAAGTGTAGACCTAAGTTCACAGCATCATCTGCCGACCCGTTTGCTCAGTAAGCAAACTGCAGGGGGTCCAGCAGGGGGCCTGTGATGTCTTTCCGGTGCTTCAACACCAGCTGCTAAAAGGATTTCATGACTACAGACGTCAGGGCTACAGGCCTGTAGTCATTTAATCCTAGGATGGTGGGTTTCTTGGGCACTGGGATGATGGTGGATCGTTTGAAGCAGGAGGGGATTTGCACAGGCTTTCGGGCATGATGGGGATACGTTATCAGGTCCTCCAGCTGTCTCCTATAATCTTCCTCTCTGTCACCGTTTTCTTGCAAATGTTTTCAACTCGTAAAGCCTTTCTTCTATGTAATTCGGTTTTACATGACACCAGTATATTTCCATTTCTCGCTACCTTCACCATTTCAGTATCTCCTATCTTTTTTTTTATTTCTTTAGATAGTGAAATAGGACTCAGGTTCTCTTTTTCTTCATTTTTTAGCTTTAATCTTATTTTACATTCTTCCCTTCCAATTTTCCTCCTAACTACTCTCTCTTCTTCAGAACTGTTTTCTTTCAGCTCTCTTTTACTCCTTTGGCTGTCTAACATCTTTTCTTCTTCTGCTTTACCTCTTCCCCGTCCTCTCCCTCTACTTACTGGTGTCCATTCATTAAAATCCATATTGTTCTCCTGTGTGTCCATTCTGAACCGTTCACATACCAGTTTATGCCTCTTACCGCCACTTCCAAAAATAAATAATCTCTCAGCATCTATCTGCTCGATACTGTTATCAAAATTCTGTCTATATTCAAGAAAAGTTTTCCAAATCCGTCAAAATTATGACTTGTTTTTTGCTTCCGCGTCGACAGTGTCCCAAGCCACCCAAAAGGCATGGTTAAGGGCTGAGATTCCTGAAATACTGCTGAAGGCCTCATTGGACTGAACCAAACGCTTCATGTCAAGTGGGGGAACCTTAGAGGGTGTTTTGGATTTATTTCCTTGTTTTGTATTAGTTGTTATGTGGCAGCCATTTGTCTTCCCCTATTGTGTGTGTATGGTTTAGCTAAACCTGTATTTAAGGGCCCTTGTGTGTCAGTTCAGCAGGTCGGTTTTGGTTTGTATCTGTCTGAGTCTTGTCAGTAATGATTTTGAGTCTAGTATCTTGAGCTGACCTCTTTTATAGGCATGCCTGTTTAAATACCCATTTTGTTAAACATTTTTTAATTTTTTTTGGGTAAATAAAAACCCACTTTTTGAATTCAACACCTGTGTCCTCTACTCTGTACTGCTTGGTTCCTGTACACTAACAGGCAGATTATGACACCTTGTGCTTTTAGACCTTTCAGCTGTCTTTGACACTGTGGATAAGGGCATTTTATTTTCTTATCTTGAGCACTGTGTTATGCTGCGTTCCATTAACCTCGGAGATTGCAACTGGTAAGTCGAAGTTTACTTCATCTCCGAATTGTAGCGCTCCAGTTTCCTGCTTGTTATTGTTTGTATTGCTAGCAACTGTAACAGCAGTCTTACAACAATAACAATGACAATAACACTGTCTTACGCAGTATTTCAAGCATATAAACAGTTGTCTTACAAACACTGAAAATAGGTACGTGCAAGGCTGACTGAGTTTTACATGAATAGTAAAGAACTGCTAAAAACAGTCAAAGTAAGAATGTTTACTCCTATTGATGCAAGTAGCAGGCATTTCCTTCTTTCTTTTTTTTTTTTTTTTAACTGTGTCCTGTCCGGCAGAGTAGCGCTCAGAATTGTTGTCTGAGTGCCACAAAAAAGCCAAACAGATTTACTTTAACAAGTGGAGCATTAAAGCTAACGCTTTAAAGCTCTGCTTGATATTTATAAAAAGAAACTTTATTAGAAACAGCTTTCGGATTATTTCAATTGTTACGGACACGGAGACAGAAATGAAAAGGAAAAAAATAAGAAGCACGAAAGAGAGAAAGGTGGGGCAAAAAGGAAAAGGGGAGTGAAGGAGAAAAGAATGGAGGAAAGACAGAATGATGAAGAGAATACATTTTAACACCCTGCTTGCTTCTACACCTGCAGAAACGTTGATATTACCAGCTTTTTTACCAAAAAGTGCACAGTACTTATCAGTGCAGGATCTATTTAGTGGTAAATGCAGCTCAATATAGAACATTTGTGTATCTGTTAACACCTGAATTTAAACATCTGTGGGTCTGTGTGTGAGTGCGCTTGTGTATACAAGGTTTCTCCATAAAAATCAGAATCAGAATCAGAATCAGAATCAGCTTTATTGCCAAGTTTGTACATACAAACAAGGAATTTGACTCCGGTACACTTTGCTCTTTGGTTTTGTTTTTGCACTACAGAATATACATATTTACAATGTACAATATACACATATATAAATAAAAAGGTGCATTTGCAACATCTGTATGCTGTTGTTTTGTATTTTATTGAATGTTCAACATAGAAACAGCCTGGGGGAAGAAACTGTCTCTGTGGCGGCTGGTTTTTGTGAACAGCGCTCTGTAGCGTCGCCCTGAAGGCAGAACTCTAAACAGTTTATGTGCAGGGTGTGTGGGGTCTGCAGAGATTTTAGCAGCTCTTTTTCTGACCCTAGACCTGTATAAGTCTTGGATGGAGGGAAGGTCAGCCCTGATGATTCTCTCTGCAGACCTGATTGTTCGTTGCAGTCTGGACCTGTCCTGTTTTGTGGATGAATAAAACCACACGGAGATGGATGAAGACAGGACAGACTGAATGATGGCAGTGTAGAAGATGACCGCAGCTCCTGTGGAAGGGGTTGTACTTCTTATTTGCCTCAGGAAAGTACAGTCTCCGGGCCTTTTTCCGAACAGTGTCTATGTGTGAAAGCCATCTCAGGTCCTCGAGAGGGGGTTTCCCCTAAGAACCTAAAGTGATCCACAGCCGACACGGTGTTGTTGAGGATGGTGAGGGGGTTGTGTGGAGGTGGGTTTTTTCCCGAAAGTCCACCACCATCTCCACAGTCTTGAGTGGGTTTAGCTCCAGGCAGTTCTGACTACACCAGTGTACCAGCCGATCCACCTCCTGTCTGTATGCAGACTCATCACCGTCCTGGATCAGTCCAATGACAGTGGGGTCATCTGCAAATTTCAGGAGGTTTCACGGACGAGTGCGCTGAGGTGCAGTATTTGTGTACAGGGAGAAGAGGAGTGGGGATAGAACACACCCCGGGGGGCCCCAGTACTTATTGATCTGGTTCGGGAGAAAAATGCCCCCCTTCTCCCCGTGCTGTCGGTCCGTCAGGAAGCTGTTGATCCCTGACAGGTGGAGGGGGGACGTTGAGCTGATTGAGCTTCTGGGGAGGATGTCTGGTATGGGTTGTTGAAGGCCGAAGTGAAGTCTACAAACAGGATCCTGGCGTAGGTCCCTGGCGGTCGAGGTGTTGCAGGATGAAGTGTAGACCTAAGTTAACAGCATCATCTGCCAACCGTTTTTTCCGGTAAAACAAACTGCAGGGCGTCCAGTAGAGGGCCTGTGATGTCTTTCAGGTACTTCAACACCAGCCGCTCAAAGGATTTCATGCCCCAAGACGTCAGGGCTACAGGCCCTGTAGTCATTTAATCCTAGGATGGGGGTTTCTTTGGGCACTGGGGGATGGTGGATCGTTTGAAGCAGGAGGGGACCTCACACTTCTCCCGTGACTTGTTGAAGATCCGGGTGAAGATTGGGGCGAGTTGATTTGCACAGGCTTTCAGGCATGATGGGGGGAAAATTATCAGGTCCTCCAGCTTTCTTTTTTTCTGCGCTGAAAGAGCCTGTTTACATCTTCCTCAGAGATCTTTAGTGCAGGCAGAGGATCTGAAGGGGGTTGGTTGCTTTGCTGGTCGAACCTTTTCCCCTGAATGGGATGTGGGAGGAGTTGGTTTGAGGTGTGAATGGCTTTTTTTGTCATGTCTGCAGTAGAAGCCATTCAGACGGTTGGGCCCAGGCGAGGATTTTGTTCAGGAAGGGTGGTGGGGCTTCTGTAGGCAGTCAGGTTTCTCAGACCAGCCCATACAGCCGAAGTGTCACCAGTAGAAAAGGCTTTTTTTCAGCTTCTCACTATAGCTTCTCTTGGGCGTTTTTGATCCCTTTTGTAAGTCTGTTCCTGGCCTGTCTGTACCGCGCCCAATCACCCACTGCTGTGAGCCTCTTCCTTTGCCCCTGCGCAGATTCCTGAGATGTGGAGTGAACCCATGGCTTGTTTTTCCCAAAAAGGTGCAGAAGGTCTTGGTCTGCACACACATGTTCTCACAGAACTGATTTATGATGTCACCACATCAGTTAGTTCGTTTAAAAACAGTGGCTGATTCAAAAGCAGTCCAGTCTGTGCATTCAAAGCAGGCCTGTAGCATCTGCTTCGATTCCTCAGTCCACTTTTTAACAGTGTGAACCGTGGGTTTGGGAAAGCTTTTAGTTTCTGTCTGTAAGTGGGATGAGGTGGATAAGGCAATGATCCGAGAAACCCAGAGCACCCCTGGTAACAGCATGGTATGAGTCCTTAAAAGTGTGTAACAGTGGCCCGTGTTTTTTGTCTCTGGTGGGACACTTAATATGCTGTCTGTATTTTGGGTCATTAGAGAGATCTGCGCTGTTAAAATTCCCAGTATTATAATGAAAGAGTCAGGGTTTTTTTCTCCCCGTCTGTAATCAGCTCAGCAAGATGTTTTCCGCAGCAGAAGTGCAGCCATGCGGTGGAAAATATGAGCCGATTATTATGAAAGAGGAAAACTCTCTCGGTGAGTAAAACGGTTTACAGATTATGGAGAATGACTCCAGATCCGGACTACATGTTTTCCCCCGCACTTTTATGTCTCTGCCCAACCCCTTTGTTTTTAAAACAAGATCCGCCTCCTCGCTTCTTCCCTGATAGCTCCCCGCTGCGATCCGCTCTGAGCAGCTGGAAGTCCCGGTATCAGCAGTGCGCGGTCCGGGATGTTTTCACTCAGCCATGTCTCGGTGAAGCAGAGAACCCCTGATCTGCGGAGGTCCGAGTTTTTTCCCGGTGAGAAGAAGTAGCTCGTCCATCTTGTTGCTTAGAGAGCGGACATTTGCCAGGTGGATTGAAGGCAGTGATGTGCGAAGTCCTCTTTTGCGGAGCTTTACCAGGGCGCCAGCTCGCTTTCCCCTCTGACGCCTCCGGCGCAGTATCCCGTATAGTGCCACCGCTCCACTTGCCAGAAGCTCAGTGAACCTCGGATGGATGAAAGATGGTGAAAAAATCCCAAAAGAGGACTCTCTGATGTTGAGAAGTTCCTCTCTACTGAATGAGACCACCGAATTGTGGCCTGAGACCACAGTACTGTGGCTCGAAAAACATATAAACACAAAAACTACAAAAACAAAGAGAGAGCGAAGCTCCGAGGCTGCCATCGTCGGCGCCATCTTGATATCAAATATCAAAAATATGCAATAGTGAGTGTGAGGAGCCACAGACCTGCCCCCCTGGATCCGGGACAGATACGGAGGAGATCCGAGCCTCAGACATCCAAAGGCCCCTCAGAGCACTGGAACACCAGGAGAACCACCGCCTGGACTACCGCAACCGCCCCAGAGAAGAGCAGGGGAGAGTGCCAGGGGAACCACCCAGCAGCCACTGAGACTGAGCCAGCACACATCAAAGCACCCAGCCCCGGACACCGAGAACCACAAGTACACCGGCGGGCAGAGACACCAACCACCGGCAGGTAGTGTGGCTGGGAAGAAACAGGCCCCACATTTGATGGGGGGCCTAAACTGATCCAGGAGAGGGAGCAGCCCAAGACCTAACCTGACACAAAAAACAAGCACACACAGTCACAATCACACATTCCCACATGTGTATACATAAAATCACTCACTCCCATGCACCCAACGTAAAGACAAACAACAATGGATGTCGTACACTTACTCACGCTCCCTATACATACTCTATACTCCCAGGTCCAGGTGCCGATACCCCATAGGGTCAACCAGCCCCCGGACCCAGAAGGTGCAACAGGGCAGGCACCGAGCCCACAACGGAACCTCCGACCTCACACCAAGATGGGACAAACTCACCCGGCAAGAGGTCCCAGGCCAGCAGCAAGCACTCGGGGCCAGCGTCCCCCACCACACCCCCCCAACCACACAGACACACCACATCACTGCCACTGCAACGATAGCCCAGGTAGAAACATTATCCAGATCAGCTCTACCACCACTGCTCAGCCGATCCAAAATGTCGGTGACCCCACATCCAAGAAGATGACACAACCCCCCCACCCCACATGCTGCAGCCCCCCCACGCCACTGCAGCCCCCCCCTTTAGCAGCCATCTTGAATGCAGACTTCGGGTATGGTCATGTTACCCCAACTTTCTGACTCGTAAATATGACTGTCTGACAATCTGACTTCCGAGTACAAATAGAAAGCACCATTAGTAGTGAAGGTGCAGCCCTAGAGTGATTTCAGTCTTACCAGTCTGACAAACCTTTTTTGTGTTAGCATAAACGAGTTTGTGTCATCTGGAGTTTCTTCTGGCTGTGGAGTCCCTCGGGGATCTATACTAGAACCCCTTCTTTTCTCTCTGTATCCCCTGCCCTTGGGTTCCATTCATTTTATTCTGCCCAAGTGGCCCTTGTGACACCCACCATTTGAACCTTGGCTCTTTGACTTTACTATCAAATCCACTGCCACCAGTCAGCGAGTGAAATTAGGTGGCAACCTTATATTTGACACACAGTTCAGCTCTGCAGTAAAAACAAGCTTTTTCCAGTAGCAACAAATTGCCAAAATCAAGACTATATTTTACAGGCAGGATTTTGAAAAGGTAATTCATTCCTTTACTAATGTAAGGTGTTGTAATTTGGGGGCAGACAGGCTGCCATCTCCCGCCTTCAGTTTGTCCAAAATGCTGCAGCTTGATTTTGAACTACTTTATATGGTTTTCAAAGTCTTAATGGCCTTGCTCCATCTTATCTTTTATGGTGCGTTCACACCGAACGCGGATTCTGCGATGCGGGCGGCCGAGTTACATGTTATCCCTATGTAGAAGGCGCGTCCAGGAGCGGAGCGGCTCGGGGCGGTGCGGAGGAGACGAAGGGCGGTGGACGAGTTGAAAAATCTGAACTTTTTTCAAATTTCGGGTCGCGTCAACCAATCAGGGACTGGATGTGGCTGTGACGTATGTGGACATTAAAAATCGCCTGTTTTTTTATGGAGCTGAGATTTATTTACTCACCGAAGACAGATGGACAGGCGTTCAGCAGCGGGGATACAGCGCCGGTAGTTTGCGTCCTGGAGGCCGATTAGTCTCCCAGCGCGGGACAGCAGATCTTCGAACTGGGTCCTGGATAGACGGAAGTACCGCTGAAATCGACTGTCATCCAGATGCAGCTCCTGGAGTAGGTAGTGGTACTCTCCGAACTGTTCCCCTCCCTGAAGAATCTCGTGAATCCAGGAACGTTGACGTCGGCGGCGTTTTTCGGCTCACCACAGGTAAAACACCGTGATTATCCGTGAAATCCATGTCCGGCATATTCAGTTGAAAGCAGCTTGCAGCAGATGGAAGCTCCTCCTATTTGATGATGCGGCGAAGCGTTGGCGCTTGTTGACGTTTGGCAACGCGGAGTTCACGCGGCAAGTCAAGCGAGCAAAAGCACACAAATGATGTGAATAATTCGCAGAATCCGCATTTGGTGTGAACGCACCATTAGACTTGCTTCATCCGTACTCCCTTTTACGGACTCTAAGGTGAGTAGACCAACTGCTCCTGGCTGTAGACAAGAGGTAGTCAGGCTTTTGCGCTTGCAACCCCTAAGTTATGGAATGGATTGCATCTACATTTTAGGCAGGTTTCTTTACTGTCTTATTGGAAATCCTTTTAGAAGACTCATCTTACTTGTACTAACGTATAGTATTTTGGTCAACCATTTGTTGTTCTTATATGTACTTTATAAATGAATTGGATTTGAATCAGTCTACAACCATGACTGTAAGTTATAGGCAAATGCTTTGAGCCAGCATTGTGGTTAGGTGGTCTGGAAGGATTCATTTATTTTAATGAACAGCATGGTTGGGAATACACATTTCAGGCTGGCTTGGCACAAGATGGATGGCTTATTGGTGAGTAAATTCATTTGATTGTTCCAATATAAATCCCTCTGATGCACACCAAGCCTGTGAGCCTGTGGGAGCGCACAGGCTTGATGCACATTAAGGGTTGCCTTAAAGACATCATCCTGTCTTTACAGCTTTGTTAGTGGTTGAGTTATTTGGTAAAGTTTCAGAACACGCCACTAAGCCGCTCAGTGCCTCTGTTTTTACAGTAGTCTGTAAATAAACACATGTAATACACATAAACACATTTGACTGGGCATAGTTGGAGAATTGAAGTTTCAGGACTTTATAGCTGTTTGCCTATTTGAATTGGATGTTTCAACAGAGGAGTCTGTTGTTCTTTCATGTGCACTCAACTGGGATGTACAAAAATGTGTTTGGATCCTTGCAAATTTTTTTTTTGCATACTCAGTTTCCTGGATTTCAACGTGCGTGATGTTTGAGTAGGAAAACCACGCCACTACACAAGTATTTGTTGAAATTTTCATTGTTTAAATATGGGGTTCAACAAGGAGTTTCTGAAGAGTCAAGCTTCATGAGCTTAATTTGGGAAAAATGAGACAGGAGCATATAGAGTTGGAGGAGACAGACAAGTACTTTCTATTATTACACTACACACTAAAATTAGAAAAAAGAAGTTGGCTACATTATTTTAACTGGAATATTTTTATTGTATTCCACAGTTTTCACTAAATATACTTTAGAATATGTTGGCCACTTGAGTGGACGTGTAAAAAACTCTTTAAAAATATGTAAAATACATTTATTTATTTATTTTTATGGCTAAAGGGGATTGAAAATCAATAAAAAAATTCCTAAATTAGGTTCTCAAGTATTACCAACTTAGACAAAAACAAAAAATTCTGCTTCCCATGATTTTTGAAATTAAAAAATAGAGTTTTAAATTAACATCAGGCCAAAGCTGCAGCTTACATCTGTTTTGCAGGTAAACACGGTGAAGCAGTCAATCCTGATGAGAAGTGGCTGTGCTGTTTACTGTGGATTTAAAGCAGCTCTAAAAGCATTGTGCACACTATAGTGGAATGACTGACATTCATTTGGCGGATACATTTCTTCTGCTTTGGGTAATCTCAAGCAGTGCAACAGCTCTGTTCCTCTTCGTGTTCAATCAGCCGTGGCATTGTGCAGAAACGTGAGAAAGATTTCCTTTCGTGATTCAATTACAGCTCTAGACCACCCAGTTTGTAGCAATGGTTAAAGGCTCACAAGTACAAGCACAAACACTAAAATTAGAACATGTACACCAATTTTGTGTGATTTGAAAAATAGATGTGCACTTTAGTCATTCTTGTTCCAACAGTATTTATGCCAGCTTCGTATGGCTCTGTTTCCGTAATGACGAACAAGATATAGTATCTTAACAAATCAGATTAAATATTCGCAATTAAAACACTTTGCAGTAATGCAAGTATCCTTTTTATCCTTTATGTAAAACACATTTTAGGCAATAGTTCTACTGTATATTTTTACAGTCTAGATTCAATGTGTACAGATATTCAGAAGTGTTTTTGTTATCCTTCCCAGTGAAGGAACACAGACATGCTGTCTTGTACACCCAAATGTCAGACAAAGATCAATAATCCCTCTTGCTAGGAAGACTGAACTAATGAGCACTATATGCAAGATTGTCCCCCTTGCCGCCATTGATTTGATCCCATCAAAAACCTCATTGTGGGAAAGTCTTGTTAGCCTCAAATGATTTCAGCTTGTTTCACTCAATTAGGCTGTGAATAAGCCTTTGCAAGGCTGACGCCCCAGCTTGTGAGGTTGTCAGCGATGACGGGAAACACTGAATAAAGGATATTGATGAAAAATAATGTTGATTAGTAACACAATAGCACAGCAGCAACTGATAAATGTCTCAGTCTGTACTGTGGGCTGCAGGTGTGTCGAGAGGAAAATGTCACAATCAAGCTGCTTTTTAGTCACAGATTAGAAAATTCCATTGTTCCATTGTATTCCATTGTATAATTCCATAATTCCATTGTAACTCCATTGTTTATACAGGTAACAGTGGTATGGGAATTAAGAAGCATGGGTATCGAAAGGGATTTTTAAGCAAAACTACGTTCATCAATAAACCCAGTGTCAAAATGGGCAGAGTATCATAGTGTTTTATGATTCAGTCTTGGACAGCATGCCTATGTGAACAGGGGTGTTAAAGCCTAACAAGGCCTTACCACAAAAGTAATAAAAAGCTTTTAGACTCAATGAACAGCCAGCTACGACCATGCTCTTCTCCACCCCTGGGATATCTGTCAACAACTATTAGTCAAGAAAGGGAAGGCTTGTGAATTTAATCTGTTGGTGTGTCACTATGTAACCACCGTTTGGTGTATGAAGGCAAGAGTATAGATGAATTATTGTGTCCTAAAAGTGTCTGCTGTCATCCACAGCCATCTAGCAAAATGTAGCTTTGGACAATTCCTTCCACATACAGTGGCTTGTAAATGTTTTTTTTTGCACTTTGCAACTACAAATTTAATTGTATTTTCTTGAAATTCTTTTTACCAGATAGGTACATAGTAGGCCAAACCCTAAAGATAAACTCAGAACTACTGCCCAATGGTTTAGATCAAAGCATATTCATGTGTGGCACAAAGTGCAGACTGAAATCTAACAATCTGAGGCAAGACTTAAAATCCGATGTTGATAGATGTTCTACATTCAATCTGATTTATCTTTTTTTGCAAATAAAAATGGGTAGACATAAATATACCATCATACTCTTGATGTATCTGCAGCAAAAGATGGTTATTTAATCAGGGGAGCTGAATACAAATGCCTGTCAAACTTTTCAGATTTACATCAAAAAATATAGATATAGAGATATTATTTTCCTTCACTCTTCACAAAAGATCCTAAAACAATAGTGAGAAGTTTGTGATTGTAACATGAAAAAATCTGAAAAAAATATTAATTAATCAGTTAATTGTGACATGAATTTCACAAGCATTTCTCCATACCTCTAAGGGTTGAAAAAATATGAGCAGCTAAAATGTCTGCTTTGTAAAACATGCATCCTTGTGTCATTATCTAAACCTTTTAAACATGGGGTGAAAAAAATGGAAAAAGGAAAAGAAAAGGGAAAATAGACTGACTGGATTTCCACAGAAGCTTTCGCATAGCATAATGTATAACAAAAAATTTTATCTACCAAAGTCTCAATCTGTTAATGTATATAAGGAATACATTTAGTGTTAACAAAGACTGTCTGACCTCTTTTTATGAAGAAAAAATATCCACAAGAATGAAAGTAGAAGATGAGCACATTGTGAAATGACACTATCATTGTCAGTTCAACACAACATTTCAGAAATAACTCAAAAAAAGAACACAAGCCAATCCCCAGACCAACAGTATGGCTATGTTTGTCCCCAAACAAAATGATAAAACCAGCCAGCGAATAACTGTTAATTTCCTCTTTGCTTCAAATGATTCTATAGCCTTTCCCCTCTTTCGGAGGCAGCACCAGCTACTCGACAGGTGAAATCAAGAGAAAGTAGAGAGAGGATGAAACGAGAGAGATAGACAGCCCGCGGCAAAAAAGCAATTGAAGACTTGACTTCCATGAAACCCTCAAAGAAGTTAATCTAGGCTGCTGTCGAAGCTTGGCAATATACTTCTCCAGTAAAGATGTTAGCTTATTTTATAACTTTGAGCTCAAGGCCTGTAAGTTCTCTAAACTAACAGCTTTTCTAAGTCCTCTACATGTAACCATAAAAGGCAAAAGTGCTGTCTACATTAAATGTACTTTGTACACTGCTTGTACACCAAAAAAAACGTTTAGGTCCCTTACAGACTTTTGTTTTTAGTTAGATCATTAAACAAATTTTATTATCAGACAACCTGAGTAAATACAAGTGCAATTTTCAAAGGATGATCTCATTTAATAAGGAGGAAGCAAGCTATACAAACCAACCTGGCCCTATATGAAAATATAATTGTCCCCAACCAGGTCTAATTACTGTCTGACATGTAGTATCACAAAGTCACTTACATAGGACCTGTTTGACAGCATAAAGTAGGCTAAAATATCTCAAAAACAATATGCAATTCCCTGATCTAGAGAAACAGAGGAGAAAACAAAATCGCTGACATCAGTCTGTTACAAGGGTTACAAATGCATTTTGTAAGGGTCTAAAAAAACTGCACTGAAAAACTTTGACAGACATTATTCACAAATGGAGAAAACCTGTAACTATTGTAAACCTTACCAGGATCGACTAGTCCAGCAAGTCATTTTGGCTGCTTTTTTGCTGTATTTGATGGAACCATAAATTCTGTGCTCCAGGAGAAAATACTATAGAAGAATGTCCATCAATCAGTGTTTGACAAGCCAGGTTATGCAAAGTTCTGGTACACTTGTGTTATCCAGCTTGGTAATGATCCGAAGTGTACCAGCACACCAGCAAGTGTCCCCAGCTGAATGGTTCATAAAAAAATTCCTAATCCATTGGAGATGCTGTGGTATGACCTTAAACTGGCTAGAAAAATGCTAGAAAATCTCCAATGTTGCTAAATTGAAACAATTCTGTAAAGAAGAGCAGGTCAACAAATCTCCACAGTGATCTAAAAGACTCATTGACAGTTATCACAAACAGTTTATATCAGGTGCTGCAACCAATTATTAGGTTTATAGAACAGTTACTTTTTCATTTCCAGTTGTTTTGGGTAGCTTTTTTTTCCCATATGAAATCTTCATTCAAAAACTGTAGGTTGTGTTTACTCAGGCTGTTTTTTTCTGATTATAAAAATTGTTCAAGCTGAAACATTGAGGTGTGACAAAAAAATGAAACATAATCCTGAAAGGGAGCAAATACTTTTTCTCGGCACTGATGTCATCAGAGCTGTTTAGACCAATAACCACATACTTTGCTCCATAGACAACTTATGCAGTTTTCCGTGTCTTCACACTATTCTACATTTTTTCTCGCATCTATTCTGACTAGTAATTCAGGACCCACATCTTAGTCACTCTGCTACACGCCTCCCTTTTAGCTGGCTTAGTGTGATCCATGATTTTATGCAAATTCTCATGCTGTCCTCACTGAAGAAACATTTAGTCAATGCCTCATCTAAAATGCAAGCCTCTGTTGCTAAATGCCATATTCTCAGTATCACGCCATATGAGGTTACATAATACATAGAGCATTTTCAATACAGGAAAGCATGAACTCTCATGATGGCAGAGCTAGTGAAGGCCCAGTGCAGAACTATAATTAGCTTTTTCTACCAGAAAAGTCATCCAGCTTTGTGGTATACTCCCGATCCTGGGCAACTTTTAATTAGTGTTTGTCCTTCAAGCCTGTGTTCCTCACAGCTATCAAGGCTCTTAAGCCCTTTGGAAATTAATTATAAAAGACTTGGCAATCAGAGTAATTCAATTTGGCCCTGGGCATAAGGCCTGGTCTTTGACCCAACTATTTTGTGGATAAAATACATTGTGAGGTGAGCCGGGGTTAAAAAGTGTTTGTATATAAAAATTGTTTTAAATAATCTTATTGCTAACAGGGAAGACAAATGAAGTCTTACACGTCAGTCTAAGACATTCTTTTTTGGTCCTGAAAACTATAGCTGTAAATATTACAGATTTTACTGCTTAATAAATCTCTCTACATAAAAAGCCCAATAAAAGTACAAGTAATTCTTTTACTTGCATAAGCAAGGACACAATAGTTTTCATTAAACGCAAATAAACTACTCCTGCTGTTTTCATCATGTTTATAGTTTAGATTGACCTTCTTTCATGCAGGCCCTAAAGGGGCTTTTTTCCCCCCGACATGATATCTGACCTTATCCACAAGTACTGAAGTGTGGGCAGGCAAGAAAGCACAGACATGAAAATGTTGTCTTTTCAACAGAGCTGGCTCTTGGCATAAGCCAAATAGGTGGCCACCAACTGTTGGATGGGGGATCGCTGCAAAAACTCAAAAAAAATCGAGCAAAAATCCTCCCAAAAACCATCTGTATCGTGCAGACCTGCCTGGTGCCCTTTTCTAATGCTCTTCATTGAAAATAAAATTACTTTTGTTTCCCCAGTTGCCCCAGTTGTTTTTAATTATTTGATGGAAATTCCACAACTATCAACCAAATATGCCATTACTGAACACCCCAACCAGAGTAAGTGTTCCAAAGTAAGTAGATCAAAAAATATTGAATTAAATTCACTTTTAGGTTTTTTTGTCCAGAGTATTTTATAGTTTAGAGATAATCTGAGAATAAATGCTAACCTTTCCAACATTTTTCTTGAGTTACAGATAAGCTAAACAGTGTTTTTAAATTACTGGAGCATGTCTTTATTGTTAATGGGGACCAGAGCTACTCTAAATGCTGATGTAGTAACATATCCCCCTTTCTCAGGTTATCTGTGCTTTTTAGATGTAGTACATGGTGCAGGTCTGTTTTTGTTGTATGCTGAGTGCCTATGGTACCAAAATTGCCAGAGCTGTCTCTGTATATTAATCAGATTATTCTAATAAAGAGGGCTATTTTGATAAATCAGTTTTAGTTTGCTGAAGTTTTAATTTTGAGAAATTTAAATATTTAAGACATGCCTAGAAATGTTAATTTATACAGCAGTAAAGTAATAAAGTAATACATAAAAATAAATTAAGGTCCAATTATAGAAGACCATAAACATTTATAGGTATTTTTACAATGATCTAATAGTGGTAATCTTGTTGTGAAAAACTTGATAAAACTTGTTTATGTCGGGGTCTGGGAGTTTCTGTTTTTGTTTTTACCTGATATTTACTTTGCTCAGTCCATAGATGGCGTTGGAGCTCATGGGTGCTGAGGTGACAGGTGCTCCACATCTGCTGTTTGCTACTGGGAGTATTTAAGCAGCAAGCTGCCAGCACTTCACCTCATCCAACAGTGGTTGCTTTCAAGCCCTGGCTCAGTTTCCAGTTCAATTCCTGACCTCTGGATTAAGAACCTCCTGGATCTAGATTCAAGCCTCCAGTTCCCTTCTCCGGAGAAACTTCAAGCTGGCAGCTTCCTGGCTCCGCGATCAACTGGCCTCAATCATAAGTGAACCCTGTTCACCCTCCAACGTGCTCTCGTGCAAGTACCTCCACCCGGTGCTCCACACCACCATCTCACACACCATGGACTGTGCTTGACCTGACTTCCCGAGAACCAAGTTCAAGTATCCAAAGACCAATTTACCTTGGATTAACTTACCTCCTCAGTCATCTCCAGTCCTGTGCTCCCAGACTCCAGATCTCTCTTTTCCCCTGGCGGTTCAATCATCTCTCCCTGTAAGAAACACATATTACTTTAATAACTATATTCATATCATCACTCTGGACTTACCTATTCTCCCCTTCTCTGTGCAGTTGGTGATCTGCCAGTCCTGGTTCTCTCGCCATAATTACTCCTGTGAAAATAAACCTCTTTAAATCTGTGAACTACTCTTGAGTGTATTTCTGCATGTGGGTCAAATCCCTACCTAGAATCATGACAGTTTAAACAGAGAAACAAAACTCCGTATACACCAGAATCCTCTTCTTTGATTTTAGCTTGGCATTGAATACCACTATTCAATCAAGAAAAACGTTTCCTTCTTGCCCTGGACACTGCCACTTGTCTATGGATTTGGACTTCCTCACTGAGAGAACCACGTCAGTTTTTTTTGGAGAAAGCATCTCTAACTCTATTATGTTGAGAACAGGGTAATCATCAAGGTTGTGTGCTCAGCCCATCACTGTTTACACTGTTAATGCATAAAGATATTAGGGAAACTTGAACATTAAACTTGCAGATAATAACAATAAGGGCACTCCGTAGTGGGAATGATGAATCATAGTACAGGGAGAAGGTCAAACAGCTAGAGGGACTGGTGCACAGACAACAAGTTGGTGCTCCCTGTGGACAAAACAAAATAAATGATTATAAACATCTGGGGAACCTAAGCACACACCTGTCAGCATCCGTAACTGGACAGTAGAGAAAGTGGAAAGTATTAAGTTCCTCATAGGGGAGACCTTCAATGACCTCTACTGACTGAATAATGGAACAAGCCCGGCAGAGACTGCACTTTCTCAGAAAACAAATATCATTTCATACTGGCTTCTTGACAATATGATTCAGAGCTGGGGTTCTGGGGTTCTCATTGTGGTAGCCTAGCTGCAATATGGCTGACAATAAGGCCCTGCAAAGGACAGTGAAGGGAGATAAAAGGGTAATTAGAAGATTCCTACCCTCTTTTCAGTATCTAATTCAGAGCTGCTGCAGGAACAGGGTTTGGAACATTATAAGTCTTCACACCCTCTCTGCGTCAGTTTTATGCAATTCTGCCATCATGGAAATGGTATAGTAACATGAGGAGGAACACAGACTACTGTAGACATATTTGTCTCATGCAGTTTAAATGCTAAACTGTTGCTAAGAATATGTACTTTGCATTATTGCAGTTATTTTATGTTTTCTTTGTTTTGTCTCTCTTCTTACCACAGAAATAAATAATCGGTTTCCGTCTTTCCTCTAAAACTGGTGTCTAGAGGAAAAACAAGAGTTTAACCTACTAACTTGCGCAAGGTTCTTGTGGAACTTACAACTAAGAAAAAGTTAAATAGTGAATATCTTACAGCAGGTTATCCAAAAGAATGACAAACACCAAGCCAAAAGTGATACGAGGCAGAAAGTCCCTCATAGGGCTTCAGACGTCAGTCACTCAGTCATTTTCTACCGCTTATTCCATAGTGGGTCGCGGGGGAGCTGGTGCCTATCTCCAGCCGTCTATGGGCGAGAGGCGGGGTACACCCTGGACAGGTCGCCAGTCCATCGCAGGGTAACACACAAACAACCATGCACACACTCATTCATACACCTAAGGGCAATTTAGAGTGACCAATTAACCTAACAGGCATGTCTTTGGACTGTGGGATGAACCCACGCATGCACGGGGAGAACATGCAAACTCCATGCAGAAAGACCCCCGGCCGGGAATCCAACCCAGGACCTTCTTGCTGCAAGGCAACAGTGCTACCAACTGCGCCACCATGCAGCCCGGCTTCAGAAGTGTTGAAGGAAAAAAATCTAGGAATTGATCAGTAAAATAGCAATGACCTGACCCATAATGTTTTCTAAGAGAGATGTCATAATTAGTGCCTTGACTCCTGGTGTACAGAAAACGGAATTTTAGAATCAACGACTTAGTCACTGGATGTCAAAAACAGTACAAAAAATAAAAATACTTTAAAACAAAATGAAACATGGAATCATGACATACATAATCACTGCAATATGAGCAAAAACAGAAAAGGACAAGGTTAAATAGATTGTTTGGTGGAGAAGTATTTGTCTTGAGTACCTATTTTAGGAACCCCCACAGGATTTGGACTATGCCCACAGCAGCATTGTGGCTTCAGCAGAAAGGTAAGTGTTTAAAGTAGGCCAATTACACTGTGGGGATTGGCTGTTCTGAGATTAAGTTTTAGAAAGGAGGCCAGGATGCCAAACGATAGGGAGCTATTCTCCTCCACTTAGTAAGCAAAGCCTGTCTGGCCTATCCATAACATGAGGTCCAAGGACCTGCAAGCCTCACAATCCTACAGAGCCTTGTTCTAGATATGTCACTTAATCATGTGCAGTGCCTGAAAGGCTCTTTAAGCAAAAGGGCTGGCCTCCCTCTTCACGGTCGCAAAATGTTAACAAAAAATACTTCCAATCTCATGTAACTGATCAGTACTAATGTTTTTTGCTTTAGTATTTCCTTGGTAGCTAGCAAATCCCAGTTCGGAAATGCAAGTCATTTGTATACTTGTCAGTGATGAGAGAGACAGAGCAATACGTTATACAGCTTATTAAATACAATAAATAAAATGAAAACATTTCATTCTTTGAAGTAACATTAAATATCTTGGCAATTATGCATTACCGTTTAAATCCACTTCAAATGTTCATTTTCTCCAGCTCTTCTGAAAAGCACTTTTTATGGTTGTTCACAACAATCATTTGTGACTTAACTTTAAAACGTCGTCAAACTCAGCGTCCCGCTACAACTCTAAATATGATTTCTAAAGTATCTGTGGTATGCAGTTTTATTATGTAGGAATAACAAGCTGTCTAACAAGACTTTTTTTTTATTGATTCTGTCCTTTTTGTGCAGGAGCTCTGTTGCACAATGAAACAAGGTTAATATACAGAATTAATTTGTTTAACTCATTCTTATTAACACCTGAGGTGAAGCATTATCATTTGGAATATTCCAAAGCAATAAAAGAAGTCATGTTTTAAAAGAAACTTTTGTGGCGCATAGGATCTCTTCCTTTGAGCCTATCCTGCCTTCTTTTCCTACAACCAAAACAACCAGCAGCAGGTTGTTTCATATAGTTTCAAAAGACGGTAAGCCTTTTTATGCTAAATAACTGTTACAAATAGCACTGGTCTTTGACAATTGTTTGTTTTTTTTTTTTAAGCTCATAAATATCTTTTTACTTCTTCTTTGGCACATTATTATTTAGATTTTGCATCTTCTTAATCCCCAAAAAGCCAAACATTTCATTATGTATTGTTAAATTATGTGGACTTAAGTTTGAACAGAATGCAAGTCCTTGCAAGATTTTCTATGGAGGCTGGAAGGGTGAAACAGTAATCTTGTCTAGGGCACCAAAATGGCTAGAACCGCTTTTGATTGCAGGGAGGACTCTCTTAAAGATCATACACGTGCCAAAGTTGAGGATCCCTTTTTAACTGTTCTGTTTGTGCTCAAGTGAGTTTGTGTGTCTCTTTTTTCCTCATAAGAAAAGGCCATTGTTGGATTGAAAACCGCGGATGTGTATATTGCAGGTCCTGGAGGTTAGTGTGGTAAACAATACTCCCTGCGATAAATCCTCCAGTCTGTTTTTTGTGTGTGCCTGGTTCGTTTTGATTTATTCCTGTAGAGAAGGAAGGCAAAGAGAACACACAGATAAATAATTCAGAGGGACATTAACATGAAAGAGGACCGCAGGGAAACAAAAACACGACCATTTGGGTCGATGTGCCGTTTTGGATTAAACCAGACATAGAAGGTGTGTGCCTGTGGGCCACTTAGCATTGCTTTGGCGACAGCGTAAGGCAGGTGGATGTTTGGATGTGCGTGGTTACATATCACACACTCACACATGAGCGCTTCCTCTATTCACTGCTCGAAATTAAGTTACATAGCAAACAGGACAGTGGGATTTATGCTGATGCTTGTGCATTATTTTAGTGGCAGTCATGATAAATAAGGAAACATTAGCCACCAGCTGACTCTGGCGATGATGCACATAACCACAGGGATGGATCTTGCAGGTGAGAACATGTGTATAGTGGCATCGTTATATTGTTATGGCCTTCAACCTTTGATCAATAAATGCAAAAAAAAAAAAGCATAACTGAACCTTAATAATATTTTCTCAAATTCCTAACATGTTTGTGAAAGGAAAATCCAAAGCTAACTGTCAGTGATTGCAGGAGAAAGGAAAAATTAAGATTTTGTCACTATACAGTAAATTTTTGCTAACATAACTGGCAACAGTGGGACTGCGATATACAAAAATTGCTCTGTACCTCCCATGAAATAGCGTTTTCGTTTTGTTCATCTTTTGCACCCACCTGCTGTCATCTGATTCGCAGTGTAAATAGCACTAATAAAATTCAGGTGCAAACATGCTAAATAAATTCAGTAGCTGAGTGCAATCATTATGTTTTTTTTTCAGTTTGGTCATAGTTATGTGACCTAAAACTTTATTTAAAAATTACTTTTAAAACAACAAAGTTCATCAACAAGATGAACAGGGCAAAAATGTTTGCATATAATTATCATAACTAAAATACAACACAGCAAAAAGCAAGATCCAAACTGACTAAAATTATATGATAAAATAGGATAAAATTAAAGACAATATAGTAAATGAGCCCTGTGGGTTTCCAGCAGAACCTTAAACGCCAAGGAGCAAATAAGTGTCTTTAAAGGTGATTTTAAATTCCTGGCTGGAGAAAGAAAATACAGGAATATGGAGAGATATTAAAGTGACAAACCATGAATAGATTTAAAAACAAGGTTTTAAAACCAATTCCGAAGCCAGATGAAACTCAACTGGTGGCCCATAATGGTTAGGAAAAATCATGCTTTCATATACCAATAAGACTAGAAGTTGCTGCATTCTGCACTATGTGCAAACAATGTATTGACTAACTCACTGTATCAGTAATGAATCACAGTGTGTGTTGGGAATGTGTTCAATGTACAAGTACTAGTTGACAGAGACTAGGGTTGTTAAGAAGAAATTATTTTATTTGTACTATTAATACATGACAATTTTTCCAGTCAAAGGCTAATCGGTTTTTCAAAGCACTACCCAGCAGCTGCCAACTTGTGACGACATCTGGTGAAGTAAGTGTAAGCTAATGTTATGAGGCCTAGACATGAAGGTATGTGGTTTAGGCACCCTGTATCTACATGTACGACTGCGCTTGCGTTGCTCTGATGTGTTGACAAAGTCAGTAAATGTAGATTGCTCAACAGACTGTCTGACAACACTTTGTCTGTAAGAACTGTGAGGATACTAAAACTGGGTAACTGTTAGTTGTTGACTATATTTGGCAATGAAGTTGGTATTAGGACCACCATAGAATTCACCATACCATAACATGTTTATTTATATACAACTTTAAAAAAAACAACACATAGTTGATCAAACTGCTGCACAACGGGTTAAACAGAAGACTTAAAAACAGAGACTTAAAAACAAATAAAAGAACTTTAAATTTTATCCTGAAACAAAGGAAGCTAGTGCAAAAAAGCTAACAACAGAGTGCTCATTTCTTTGTACTTGTTAAAAAGCGCACTGCTGGATTTTGGACTAGCTGAGTGCGTAACAAAATTACCTGGGTATTTCCTGTTATGACAATCCAAGGATGTTGTAAAATAATGGATTACTGATTCCAAGCCACGCCTGGAATGGAGAAGCTCAATCTTAGAGAGACGTCTAAGATAAAATAAAGGATGATTTTCCCATCGCGGTGGTTATCAGATTCTTTAAAGCACAGTTTGTGTCTTTCTTCTTTTCTCAACATTGTGTATTGTCTTGTCTGTAGTATTTTGTACTATTTTGTTAGAATAGAGATGCAATAAATAAACATTTGTGCTTTTTTGACAACATGTTAGTGTAACTTCATCAATCAAGGCTTTTAGAGCAGGGTGCTCACTTTGCAGCAAATTTCCTAATTTTCTGTTTCACAAGACAGTAAACATTTTATGTAAACTGTGATGCTGACATAGGGAGACACTATTTATCTGCCGGCAGTTTCAGGAACTAATTTCCCCTTTGTGTATGGGACACATACAAAGGTTCTGGTTTGCTCACATTTTGCTAGTATAAATTCTAAAACGCGGTGTAATTTTTTTGAAAGCATTCCAGAAACCACCTCATACAGTCGAATGCAGTGTGTGTAGTAAATAAATGCGTCACCAATGTGCCACTGAGAGATGGTTTCTGACTCATGAAAGCCACCAGTACTGCAAGTAATTAATCTGTGGAAAATGAAAAAAGACTACATATTTGCAACACCACACACACAAACACACCCCCACACACACATCTGGCCTTTGGTTACTGGTCAGTATTTGCTGTAGACGTGATTCTAGCCGAGACAACTGGTCTTCGTTTACATCTGAGTTTTTAAAGCGGCTGTAAAATCTGTGGATAGTCAAACATCCAGAGTGCCTTTTTTGTATGTTGTTCTTACACATGCCTACTTTTCACACTATGACTGCTTCTGCTTCTCTTTTATTTTCTTTGTAATAATACTAAATAAAATCTTTTTTTTAGTATTATTTCTGCCCTGAGTGTTTTTGCAACTATTAGAACTATAAAGGAATAAAATGTATTTTGTGTCGCAGGTAACGACTGATCTGCAAAGAATGTGCATTTTATTTACTCAAAACTAAATCCACACTAACAAAAACCCTGTAATCCCACAAGCTGAAACAGTGCATTGGTAAATCAAATACCCAAACCTTATTTTCAAGGGAGTATTCTGCTTTTGCCCAAATCACATTTGTAATTCATGTACAGTGCCTCAGTGCTGGCAGTGTTTTTGTGATAGAGTTTGTATTTATATTTGCCAGTCCATATCACTGACTGCTTGCTATTGTGTTTTAGTCTGGCTGTGTGTAGGGAGCTGAAGGCGGTTGTGATTAACTCCCCTGCTGTGGCAGAATGCCAGCTTGGCCGTAAAGTGCATACAGTCAAAGTCGCTGCATCAGTCAGCTTGACTGACAAGTCTGCAGCCTCAAGGGAGCCAAGCAAGGTGTCACAGAATTCAGCTCACAGCATCCTTCAAGGCCACGCTGTCGCTTATCCATGGTAAAGGTCATAATGTACAAAAAAACCCCACACAATTATGCTAAATGTTGAAATGATATAATGTTATGCTTTGGTTTGGTAGTACACGTCATGGATAAGGTGAGGTTGTGTTCTCAGACAGTCTCAGACAGTAATTGAACCTGTCATGTTAGTAGCCCTTACATTTATTGGGATAAATTACTGTCCTCAAAGTGGATCTTGATGGATTTTTAAATACACGTGATATTTTTGATTGATTCGTTGTTGAAACAGATTTAAGTTAAATTCTAAACTAACACTTAACTTAATTCTAATAATGCTGAATCCTTTGATGGCAACTGAAAATATCCTAACCTCGTTAATGTGACAAAAGTAACGTCTATTTCCAGAGTACAAATGTACACAAATGCAGTCTGAAGCTGTCAGAGTGTGTTTCCAGGCTTTGGTCTGCAGAGCTTTCTGCCACTCTGGTTATGGTCATGATGCTGACCTCTGTGAGATTGCAAACTCCCTATTTCCTCTTTCCACACCATTTACCATGGTCTTTTTGTGGGCTCCAATAAACTGCTTGCCTTGGCCTGTTTATTGTTCACATTTACTGCCTTCTTTCATTCAAGTGTGTGGCATACAATCAATTTGTAGGGTTAAAAAAAAAAACTCCACCTTAAGGAAAATGTCATAATTTAAATACTCAGGAATATTCTCTCTATTCAAGAGCCAGCAAGTATTTTTCATCTTGGCCTATTATAACTTCTGCAGTAGTCAATGAGCTCATAAAGGTATAGATTGAGATATACCAGTCAATAAAGTTTTGCTTTAATGTTAGTCAGATCTGTCCTCTCATTTCTGCAAAGATTTTGCTGTATCGTGATGTTAGTGCCGTAAATTTACATTATAAAATACATTTACCAATGCAGACCATGCCTAATAGTAAAGATGGAAAAGGGAATGGGGAACTCTTGTGATATTTGGCTGGCGTTCAAGGCGGCTTTCCAAGTGAACAGGTCATGCTTGAACCCCTCAACCCCCAGGGTATGGCTGAAAACCAAGAATAATTGGAGGCGAAAGAGGATATGGAAGATGCGAGGATTCCACATGAGAACCTTGGAAGTGAGAGTAATTTAGGTTTCCCAAAATTTCATAATTCCACACAAATTAGTTAAAACATACAAACAAACAAAAAGAGAAAAAAACATATTTGTTTAAATTTCTTTAAGCAGTGCCAGCCAGATGTTTACACTCACTCATCGCTGGCAGTAATATTCATGACTGCCAGTAATCAAGTTGAACTGGAACTGTGTTTTTCCAGGGTTAAATTATAGTGCAACATACAGCACATTTTACTAACGAGAATTAGGTGCACAAGTTTGAATTTATTATGGATTTTCCGAGATTTAGAAAGGCTAAAATATACACAAGTACAGTTTCTCACAAAGTGAGTACACCCCTCTTGTTTTTGTCAATATTTTATGGGACAACACTGAAGATCTGACACTTTGATACAATGCTGAGTAGTAGGTGTACAGCTTGTATAACAGTGTAAATTTGCTGTCCCCTCAAACTAACTCAATACACAGCCATTAACATCTAAACCGCTGGCAACAAAAGTGAGTACACTCGAGTGACTCGTTAGTGTTACCAGGTTTCAGGTTTGAATGGGTAGCAGGTGTGTTAAATTTGGTATTATTGATCTTGCACTCATGCTGGTCAGTGGAAGTTCAACACGGCACGTCATGGCAAAGAACTCTGAGGATCTGAAAAAAAGAATCGTTGCTCTACATACAGATGGTCTAGGTTGCCAACACTCTTAAACTAAATAGCAGCACAGTGGCAAACGTTACTTTCATCCTAAAAGAGAACTTTGGACCACTTAGCAACAGTCCACTCTCTAGTTCGGGAGTGGCTTGACATGAGGAATGCAACATTTGTACACCATGTGTAGGATTTCTGTGCATAGTGGCTCTTGATGTGCTGACTCCAGCATCAGTTCACTACTTGTGAAGCTCCCATAAAGTCTCGAATGGATTTTGATTAACAATCCTCTTAAGCCTGCGATTTTATAAAAGGTTCTCCCTGTTGCTGGAGCACCTTTTCTATAACACTTTCTCCTTCCACTCAACTTTCAATGAATATGCTTGGGTACAGCACACTGTGAACAACCAGCTTTTTAGTAATGACTTTTTGTAGCTTTGCCTATTTGTGGGGGGTGTCAATGACTGCCTTCTGGACATCTGTCCAGTCAGCAGTCTTCCTCATTAATATGTAGCCTATGACCCAGACTGAGAGACCATTTAGAGGCTCAGAAAACCTTTGCAGGTATTTTGAGTTAACTAGCTGATTAGTGTGTGACACCACGAGTTTCTGTTATTTAACTTTTTAACTAAATGATAATTTTCTGAGACAAAAAATAATAAAGTTACATGAAATAAAGGCTTGAATATTTCACTTGTGTGTCATAAATCTATATAATGTGTTTCATGTTCTGAAATAAGTGGCAAAACATCTTCACAATTTTCACATTTTTTTGAGCTGTACCTCGTAGCAGGCAAATTATTAAAAACTACATTTAAACAAAAATTTTCCTGAGGGGGTTGGGACGAAAAAAGTCGAGCGGTACATCAGACAAATTTCACCTGCGCTGAGCCGGAGGATCTGATTGGCTGTTCATGAAGACACAGGTAGATACTTGACCCAAATTACTGATGTTCACTACAGCCCATTAACAATAGGAAGGCATCTGCAGGAGAGGAGGTTAAAGATCAAAACAATTCTTCAGAGTCTATGTCTCCTCTCCTGCCCCAAACATGCCCATTTTAACTTTGCAAGGCAGCACCACAAATGGGACTTTTAAAGGCGAAAGAAAGATTTCTTAATTAAATTATCTAGAGCCTCATGGCATCTAATATTACTCGCCTGTGTTGGGGTTATCCATTTTGGTCGGACAAACCGACTAGGCTGCGCAGTTCGACATGGGCAGCTCAACAGGCGTCGCAGCTCAACAGGCGTCGCAGCTATGACGTCACCCAGGAGAGATCAAACCCGCCGAAACCAAACTTTCGTTGCCATTTCCAGCGTGTCTCACAGGACGACTCAACGGAGGCGCATATCTGGAGAGACCATAGCTCACAGGCGAACTTTTCCTCCACACGGCCATTCCCGGAAGAGCTTGAAAGCTGGAATTCTGTCTGATAAAAGAAGGTCAGAAGATTCGTTTATTGGTCGAACTCCGGCGCAGGTGAAAACCCACAGAGGTTTGTTGCCAAGGAGATGAGTTTTGGATTCAGTCAACTGCAAAGGTTCCTCATATTTTGGATGAGGAACCGTCGGATGGAAAGTTTACCGTTGATCACGGACATAACACTCTGGTCGCTCCCCCTCATTTTTCTTCAGATCTACCCATCCTGCTTCCTGCTCGTCTGCATTCCGGGGTCCTCCCCTACACAAACCTTGACAGAATGTTTCCGCCTTACTTGGGCCTCGCGGACGGAAGACAGGAGAGCATCAGGGATCGCTGGGTTCAGCAGCAGATGGATGAGGCGATGAGACATCTGCTGGCCGATCTGGAGGTTCTGCCCTCTCCACTGCTGCTGGAGCAGATGGAGCGTGAGGGGGTTCAGCGCCGTTCTCTGCCTGCTCCCCTGGTTGCGCACCCTGATCTGTCAGAGAAGCCCACGTCCTCCTCCCGCCACAAGAAACGTCGGCGCAGAGCGCCTTCCTGCTTTTCAGCCGGTGAGGAGGAGTCTCCCATGGCCGCTGCTGTGATGTCTGGAGCGATGGTTTCCCTGCCAGCTGACATGAGGACTGCAGCAAGTATTCCCGCGTCTTCGTCTGCCACAGCACTGTCTCCCAGGCTTGCTGCAGCTCCACCCATGCCATCTTCACACTCTCCAGCCCAAGACTCTGTGGTGACACCTGAGGAGCTGGATGAGCTGTTTAAGGTTTTATGCTCGCCAGATTAAGAGCTTCAGGAGGACCAGTCTCCTGTATTCCTCTCCAGAGCTGATAGAGAAAATCAGGCAGATGGAGGAGGATTACCAGACAGCAATAAGGCAGTTTTACTGTCGCCCACCTCCATCCCCTCCAAGTCTCCAGAGAGCTGCATCTCAGCCCACATCAGGTCTCCAGAGCTCTGCTGCTGCCGAACAGCCCACGCCAGGTCTCCAGGGAGCTGCTACTGAGCAGCCCACGGCAGGTCTCCAGGTTGCTGCTGCAGAGCAGCCTATGCCAGGTCTTCAGAGCGCTGCTGCAGCTCAGCCGTCGCCAAGGCTCCAGAGTGCCGCCATTGTGCCGCCCAAGTCTGCCTCAACCTCCTCCACACGCCACAGAGGACGTCAGAAGAGGGACGCCTCGGCTCAAGTCATCGGGGGTTCCGGCGACGCCTCAACTCCTGCCACGCCTCCGAGGGTCGCGGCGACCCCTCAGCCCCTGCTCAAGCCACTGAGGGTCCCCGCGACGCCTCAGCCCCTGCTCAAGCCACTGAGGGTCCCCGCGACGCCTCAGCCCCTGCTCAAGCCACAGATGGTCCCGGCGACACCTCAGCCCCTGCTCAAGCCACTGAGTGTCTCGGCGACGCCTCAGCTCCTGCGTACGCCATTGAGGGTCTTGGCGACACCTCAGCTCCTGCACACGCCACTGAGGGTCTCGGCGACACCTCAGCTCCTGCACACGCCACTGAGGGTCTCGGCAACGCCTCAGCTCCTGCTCCTGGTCTAAAGGCCTTCCAGGGGTTCAGCAAGAGACTGGTCCTCATCCTGGTTCCTGAACCCTGCGACGAGGGTTTGAGGATGAACCGGTGCCTGAGCATGCTCCTGAGCGGTTCAAGAAGGAGCTCGTCCTCGTCCTGGCCTCTGAATCCAGAGACGGGGGGTTCGAAGAGGAAGTGCCGCCGGATCCTGTCTCTGAGGGGTTCAAGGAGCAGCTTGTCCTCGTTCTGGTCTCCGAGGGTCCCGTCGGCGTTGCATCTGCTTCAGCCTCTGGGGGATCACCAGGGACCGTGAAGGCCAAGCCTGACTCCAAGCCTCCGGAGTTCCACTGGTTTCCTGGAGGGTCTTCTACTTTGCTCAGCAGACCTCCTGACTGTCCACTCCTTCGTCACTGACCTCTAGATCACCAGCTCCTTCGCCGCCGGCCTACTGACCACCAGCTCCTTCGCCGCCGGCCTCTGGGCCACCATGGTCTCTACGCCTCTGTCGGTCTCCTCGTCTTTGGCACCACCCTCCACGGTCCCTACGCCTCTGTCGGCCTCCACGCCTTCGCTGTCGGCCGCCCAGGACTCTGTGTTGCAGGTCCAGGCACCCGCCTGAACTGTGTGCCTGCACGGGACGACCTTCTGACCTCTGTGCCTGCGCGGGGCGACGTCCTGGTCGCCCGCCTGAACTTTGTGCCTTAGCTGGGTGACGACCTAGTCGCCCGCCTGAACTTTGTGCCTGCACGGGACGACGTCCTGGTTGCCCGCCTGACCTTTGTGCCTGCTCGGGACGAGGGGTTCGAGGAGGAAGTGCCGCCGGATCCTGTCTCTGAGGGGTTCATGGAGCAGCTTGTCCTCATTTTGGCCTCCGAGGGTCCCCCAGACTCTGCATCTGTCTCCGAGGGTCCCGTCGGCGCTGCATCTGTCTCCGAGGGTCCCGTCGGCGCTGCATCTGCCTCCAAGGGTCCCATTGGCGCTGCATCTGCCTCTGAGGGATCGCCAGGCTCTGCTTCAGCCTCTGAGGGATCACCAGGCTCTGCTTCAGCCTCTGACGGATCGCCAGGCACCGTGAAGGCCAAGCCTGACTCCATGCCTGACTCCAAGCCTCCGGAGTTCCACCGAGTTCCTGGAGGGTCCTTCTCTGCTCAGCAGACCTCCTGACTCTCCACTCCTTCATCACAGACCTCTAGATCGCCAGCTCCTTTGCTGCTAGCTCCTTCACCGCCGGCCTCCTGACCTCCAGCTCCTTTGCCGCTGGGCTCCGCCCGCCCTGTTCAGGTTGTTTGTGGTTTTTGTCTGGGGGGGGGGTTGGGTTGGGTTCTTATTAGCCCCTAGAAGCACATGATTTTACCCAAAATTGTCCCCCGCGTTTGTTCTTTTATGTTGTCGTCATCGGGCGTGGCGTAGCCTGTTAGCCACGCCCCAAAACGTAAGATAGGTCGAACCGTAAGTCGTAGAGATCTGAAATTTGGCACACAGGTAGAACTCCTCAAACCAAGACATTTTGGGTCAAAGGCCAATTTTTGGCCGTTTTTCACTTTTACTCACCTCAAACTTTAACAAACTCCTCCTAGCCATCGGTTTCATATTTGGTCAATATGCAGTTAAGGCATGGGGAGTTAAACGATATCAAAATTTTGAGTTTTCGGCCATGTTTAGGGGGTGTGGCCGGGCACGAAAATGGCGTTTGCACCCAAAGTGAAAAAATGCAATAACTTTCACAAAGAAACGCCAAATCACACAAAATTTGGCATGAGGGAGGACCTTCGGGTTCCCGACGATCGTATGGGGTCATATGCTGACATCATCAAAGCCACGCCCCCTTAGAACAGGAAGTCTCTATTTTTATTGGGAAAGGTCGCTATCTGGCTGTCTACACTCAATCAACTTAAAACTGTGTCAGGTGACTGATAACTAGTGGGTCTAACTTCGTTTGCAGCACAGTGACTTTTCATAAAAGGGCGTGGCCGTGGTGGCATGGCGAAGTTCGACGTCACGCCATGGCCATATGTTTGGCTTTAATTTCCACACATCATCTGATCTGCACCAAATTCAATGTTATTGATGCTAGGTCAGTCCCCAACAGAGATATCATGACATATTTGGTGGGCGTGGCCTATTTCGTCCACAGCGCCCCCTAGAAAATTTAAATAAAATCACCCCAAGCAATGCTTTGACCGAGGGATCTGATATTCGATACACATATGTAACTTCTCAGGACCTACAAAAAAGTCTCTTGGAGCGTTGGTCCAAACCCCACAGGAAGTCGGCCATTTTGGATTGAAGTTGCCATTTTGACCACGGTTTTGCCCTTTCTAGCCCGCATATCTGAGCAAACTCCTCCTACAGCTTTTGACTTAGAGACTTGAAAATCACTCAGTATACTCTTAACGCACCGGGGATCAAAAGTTATTAAAAGCTTTTTGATACAAGAAAGTGTGTGGGCCTGGCCATGCATCAAAATATGACTTCTCGCCATAAAAGAGGAAATTGATATAGCTCCTACAAGGAAATTCACAGAGACCTGAAACCTTCTAAGACTGATCTGCCTCTGGCCCTGAACAATATTCACTGATCAGATGCTGACATCAACGAAGCCCCGCCCCTGAGAACAGGAAGTGTCATGTTTTCCTTTAGAGAGTCAATTTTTGATGTTCTTCACCTAATCAATGTGAAACTGTCCCAAGTAACAGATAACATGATGGTCTAAGACAGTCGCCAGTACTGACTGGTTTAGCTTCAGGGTGTGGCTGTGGCGGCATGGCGAATTCTGATGTCATGCCACGGCCATACGTTTGGCTGTAAATTACACGTGTCCGAGCTACTGCACCCTGTTGGCGGTCAGACGCCTCGGAGTTCCTCCGGTCCTTGGTCCCCAGAAGCAATCACACACTCTATCTAAAGACTCTTAAAATGAACGAATCTCAGACTGTTTCTAACTTTTAGCTCCTTTAATCTAATTTAAGGCAGAGGAATAATTACAGACATCAGCGCTGAGGCTCCCGTCTCAGACCGTCGTCGTCTGTGTAAAGGATGACGAAGAGCCCCGATAGAAGGTTACATGTAGTTTTATATCTGGCACTCCAATGCAATGGATGTGCACTCCCTCAATGATTATCAGTAGACTACGTCTCACCATTTGTTAGGACATGCGAAATAGAGGACCCCGGAATGCAGACTAGCAGGCAGCATGACGTTAAGTGAAAAAGGCTTTAATTAACGAAAAACTCACTCATAAGAAGAGGCAGGAACAAAACAATAAACGGGCAGGCAAGACAGGCTTGGCATGATCCAAAAAATAAGACGTAAGCTAATCGAGACAACTAGACATGAGCATGATCCAGAAAATTTTTTCGCGAGGAATAAACAGAACGGAGGTGTATTTATGGAGCGTGAACCAGGTGAAGAGAGGAGACAAATTAGCTTGAAGCAGGTGAACCGAATAAAGTTAATTAACAGACAGGAGAGAACACAACGTGACTGGAGCAAAACAGAGACTCTTGAATACAAACTAACAGAAACTAGAAAAACATGAAACTAAAGCATAACCAGATCCAAAAACCAAACTTGACAAACATGAACAAGACTAAAACATGACCAGAAAAATAAACAGAAACATGATTCAAAACTTTAACTGTGAAATAAGACCAACAAAACCCCAAAACACCCACAAATCATTACACCATTGTGGTGTTTATCTGTTAGATTGTGTAGTAGCGGGTGTTCATCCTTAATCTAAGTGTGCCGTGGCTTTCTAATCAAACCAGATATACCGGCTGCTCCACTATCAGTTCAATTTCAATTCAGTTTATTTATATAGCGCCAATTCACAACACATGTCGTCTCAAGGTACTTCACAAAAGTCAGGTACATACATTCCAATTAATCTTAATCATTGAACAGTGCAGCCAGATTCTGTTATTTATTCAAATTGGATAAAAAGTTTTTCTATCTAAGGAAAGGAAACCCAGCAGATTGCATCCAGTCAGCGACTTGCAGCATTCACTCCTCCCGGATGAACATGTAGAGACAGTGGACAGTCACTGGCGTTGACTTTGCAGCAATCCCTCATACTGAGCATGCATGTAGCGACAGTGGAGAGGAAAAACTCCCTTTTAACAGGAAGAAACCTCCAGCATAACCAGGCTCAGTGTGAGCGGCAATCTGCCACGACCGACTGGGGGTTAGAGAGAACAGAGCAGAGACACAAAGAGAACAAAGAAGCACTGATCCAGGAGTACTTTCTATGGGAAGGAAAAGGTAAATGTTAATGGATGTAGCTCCTTTAGTCGTTTCACCTAGAAAGAAGGAACAGATAAACTCTGAGCCAGTTTTCAAGGTTAGAGTCTGAAGAGAGCACAGAGAGTTAGTCACAGTAAAAGCTCAGTCAGTAGCTATGTCTAGTAGAGAGAAAGGGTTAAACACTGAAAGACAGGGCCATGTGGATCATCGGTAGAGGGTGAGCATTAAGTTGTTGCCAGCAGAAGCTTGGAGGATTCCCCTCTCCAGAAAGGTGTTACAGGTAGACACAGAGTCAGGCCAGGTGTAGCTTCTAGGAAGAGAAAAGAGAGAGAACAAAGTTAAAAGCTGAGATAACAGCAAATAATACAAAATTGAAGAGTAGCGTGTGAAAGTAGCAAAGAGGGTGAAAGTGGTCATTATGTCCTCCAGCAGCCTAAGCCTATGGCAGCATAACTACAGAGATAGCTCAGGATAACCTAAGCCACTCTAACTATAAGCTTTATCAAAAAGAAAGTTTTAAACCTAGCCTTAAAAGTAGACAGTTTGTCCATCTAGAGCCCACTGATGGCCATTGTTATACTAAAAACCACAACGATTGGGATACCTCTCTCTGTCAGATTGACCATAACCATTGGAAAAGAGAGGGGGGTCATACAGGTAGCAGAAAAGGAGGGTGTGTTTGCACCTCAACCGTAACTGAGCCGGTTTAGGCTAAACCTGACTCCCCCTTACTCCATCCAACAAGGGGAGAAGAAGACGGAGCTAAAATAAGGAAGATAGCTCAGGATAACCTAAGCCACTCTAACTATAAGCTTTATCAAAAGGAAAGTTTTAAGCCTAGCCTTAAAAGTAGACAGGGTGTCCGCCTCACGGACTAAAACTGGGAGCTGGTTCCACAGGAGAGGAGCCTGATAACTAAAGGATCTGCCTCCCATTCTACTTCTAGAGACTCTAGGAACCACCAGTAAACCTGCAGTCTGAGAACGAAGTGCTCTGTTAGGAACGTATGGAACAATCAGATCTCTGCTGTATGATGGAGCTAAATCATTAAGGGCTTTATATGTGAGGAGGAGAATTTTAAATTCTATTCTGGATTTAACAAGGAGCCAATGAAGGGAAGCTAAAGTAGGGGAAATATGATCTCTCTTTTTAATTTCATCAGAACTCTTGCTGCAGCATTTTGAATCAGCTGAAGGCTTTTAACTGCATTTGTGGACATCCTGATAGTAAAGAATTACAATAGTCCAGCCTTGAAGAAACAAATGCATGGACTAGTTTTTCAGCGTCACTCCTGGACAGGATATTTCTAATTTGGCAATGTTCCGGAGATGAAAAAGGAAATCCTAGAAACCTGTTTAATATGGGATTTAAATGACATTTCCTGGTCAAAAATAACACCAAGGTTTTTTACTTTATTATCGGAGGTCAATTTAATGCCATCCAGGTTAAGTGATTGACTAAGCAGTTTCTTTTTTAAAGACTCCGGTCCAAAGACGACAACTCTGTCTTGTCTGAATTTAGAAGCAGAAAATTTAAAGTCATCCAAGTTTTTATGTCTTCAAGACATGCTTGTAGTCTATCTAACTGGTTGGGCTCATCAGGATTTATGGATAAGTAAAGCTGAGTATCATCAGCGTAACAGTGAAAATTTATTCTATGCTGCCTGATAATTTTACCATTGGAAGCATATATATAGTAAAGAGAATTGGCCCAAGTACTGAACCCTGTGGTACTCCACAATTAACCCTGGAGTTTAAAGATGATTTATCATTACATGAACAAACTGGAATCTGTCAGACAAATAAGATTTAAACCAGCCTAGCGCTGTTCCCCTGATCCCTACAGCATATTCCAGCCTTTCTAGGAGAATATTATGATCGACTGTATCAAATGCAGCACTGAGATCTAACAGAACACCAGTACAGACACAAGTCCATTATCTGAGGCAATAAGAATATCATTAGTGACTTTCAGCAGAGCTGTTTCAGTGCTATGATGAGCTCTGAAACCTGACTGAAAGTCTTCAAACAGGTCATTGCTGTGTAAATGCTCACACATTTGATTAGCAACTATTTTCTCAAGAATTTTAGATAAGAATGGAAGATTGGATATCGGTCTGTAATTTATTAAGTCATCTCGATCAAGCGAAGGTTTCTTAAGCAAAGGTTTAATTACAGCTACCTTAAAAGCTTGTGGTACATACCCATTTACTAAAGATAAATTAATCATATCTAAAATGGGGTTTACAATCAGAGGGAACACTTCCTTAAATAATTTGGTTGGGATTGGGTCTAACATACAAGTTGAAGGTTTTAGATGAAGCTAATATTTCTGATAACTCTGGAAGCTCCACAGGATCAAAACAGTCCAAACACAGATCAGGTTCTACAGTTACTTCCAATGCTGTCTCACTTGTTGAGGATGAAGTAATCATCTTCGGGAGTATGTCAAATATTTTCTTCTTAATAGAATCAATTTTATTTTGGAAGAATCCCATAAAGTCATGACTAAGGGAATGGATGGCTCAACAGAGCTATGACTCTGTGTAAGTTTAGCAACTGTATTAAAGAGAAACCTAGGATTATTTTTGTTCTCTTCTATTAAGGATGAGAAATAAGCTGTTCTAGCTTGGTGAAGTGTCTTTTTATACAACAGTAGGCTATTTTTCCAGTTTAAGTAGGAATCCTCTAGGTGTGTAGAGCGCCATTTTCGCTCCAATTTTCTAACATTGTGCTTTAAAGTACGCAGCTCTGAATTAAACCAGGGAGCCTGCCTCCTATGAATAATTTCCTACTTTTTCAAGGGGGCTGCATTGTCTAATGCACCACGCAATGATGAAGTAACACTCTGAACAAGAGAATCAATTGTGAAGGGGAAGAAACAAAATTATTCCCTCCACTCTGTTTTCTGTGATAATGAGGAAATAAAAGTGGAACAGATTCTTTAAGGTTGTTACAGCATTGTCTGATAATGATCTACTATAATGAAATTTTCTTTCAGGTGTGGAGTACTCGGTTAAATTAAACTCAAAGGTCATTAAAAAATGGTCAGACAGCACAGGGTTGTGAGAAAATATTGTTATGTCTTTACACTCAATGCCATATGTCAGCACAAGGTCCAGAGAATGAAGACAAACGTGGGTAGGTTTGTTAATGTTTTGAGTAAAGCCAATGAGTCTAAGATACCATTAAAGGCTATATTTAAGCTATCACTTTCAGTGTCAACATGAATGTTAAAATCCCCCACTATAATAACTTATCTGTATTTAACACTAAATCAGATAAAAGGTCTGAAAACTGATCTAAAAATTGAGCGTAAGGCCTGGTGGACGGTTACAAAAACAGCAAACAGAAGTGGTTTTAGTGCTTGCAATTGGATGAGGAAAACTAAGGATTAAATATTCAAAAGAGTTGTAGCAATTGATTGGTCTGGGACTAATCAATAAATCGGACTGAAAGATGGTTGCTACTCCTCCTCCTCGCCCAGTATTTCGAGGAATGTGAAAATTAAATAATTAGTAGGAGTTGACTCATTTATAGTAACATAATCCTCTTGCTGCAGCCAGGTTTCTGTGAGGCAAAATAAATCAATCTGATTGTCACAAATCAGGTCACTAACTAGCAAAGTCTTTGAAGAGAGAGATCTTATGTTCAGTAAGCCACATTTAATTGTTTTAGTTTATTTTTAGTCTGAGTGTGTTTATTTTTAATTAGATTTTCCTGATTTCCTCTTTTTAGATAATTTTTAATCTATTCAATTTTGGCCCGTGGGCAAGACACTGTCTTAATAGGGTAATGGGTGGGTAGCAGTACAGAAGCTGCAGAGAGGAGTGTTAAACTACGACCCTGCTTCCTGGTCTGAACCCTGGGTTGTCAGAGGTTTGGAGAACTAAATAAATTCGGCCAGATTCCTAGAAAGAAGAGCTCCCTCCATCCAAAGTGGGATGGATGCCGTCTCTCCCGGATCAGACCAGGTTTTCCCAAAATGTTTGCCAATTATCAATGTAGCCCACATTGTTTTCTGGACACCACCTAGACAGCCAGCGGTTGAATGACAGCATGCGGCTAAACACGTCGTCACTGGTTAAATCAGGGAGGGGACCAGAGAAAATTACGGAGTCCGACATTGTTTTGGCAAACTTACACACCGAAGCAACACTAACTTTAGTGACCTCCGATTGACGTAACCGGGTGTCATTACCGCCAGCGTGAATAACAATCTATCAAACCCAGTGCTGCAGCCTCAGGTCGTTCATGACAACCCTTGGGACATTTATCCTTGTAATGTGTGTCGATGAGCATTCTTATCCTGTTCTAACAAAAGGGAAACATTAGAACTTATGCTTTATATCACTATGGTATAAGTGGGAAAAACTGCTATGAGTGATATTAATAAAGGTTATTCCTAACACATGCATGGTCCAATTTATTCCAAACTGAATATGGTTGATCTTTGACAACCCCCAAACACCTCTATTGGATTACATTGGAATTTGGATCAACAGCGCCCCCTAGGGCACTTCAAGGGCTATATCTCCCTCATACATCATCGGATCCACTTGAAATGTAGTATACATGATCATGAGTTAATGATGGACATGTTGACACAATCAATTGATGACATCACTTTAGCCTCGCCCACTAATAAACAAATGAGTGTAGCTTCCATCTGGAAGGTCCAATTCACTCCAAACTGAATATGGTTGATGTTTGTCAACCCCTAAACAGCTCTATTGGATTACATTGAAATTTGGATAAACAGAGCCCCCTAGGACACTTCAAGTGCTCTATCTCTCTTATACATCATCGGATCTACTTGAAATGTAGTATACATGATCATGAGTTAATTATCGACATGTTGACACAGTCAGTTCATGTCATCGTTTCAGCTCCACCCACTAATAAAAAACTCAGTGCAGCTTCCATCTGGAAGGTCGGATTTCCCCCAAATTTTAAATGCTTCTCGCCAAATGAGAACTCTGCATGTCTGAACATCATATGACATGTCGCTCACAGTCTCTCCTAGTGGCGATGTGTGGAATTGAATGGCAGCCTCGTCGGTCATGCGCAGGCGGCGATGCCAGGCTCCCGCGGGCGCTGAGGTGCGAGGTCCTTCAATGCTGCTTGCAGCTTTAATTATTATTATTATTATTATTATTGATAGGCTTTGAATCATACTTCTGTTATTTTCCTGGTCATGCTTTAGTTTTTGTCTTTTAGTTCATGTTTTGTCAAGTTAGGTTTTTTGGATCACCATCTCTGTTCATGTCTTGTCCTTTTGATCATGCCAAGCTTGTCTTGCCAGCCTGCCATTGTCTGTTTTTGCCATCACCTTCTGTAGTAAGTTTTGTTTATTAAATCTTTTCACTTACCGTCATGCTGCCTGCTCGTCCTGGATTCCGGGGTCCTCCGCTACACAAACCTTGACACATATATAAAAAGAAGCATTTATTTCATGCAAGAGTGATTTATCTGTCAAAATAAGGTCAAAGTTCACCCACCGATTGGTGAAGCATCTCATTTAAACAGTGACATTTAGCGTGGTTTTGGTTAATAATTATCAATTATTAATGATTATTAACTAATTGTAAATATTAAGTGCTTTAAGTCCATAACCACAACACCAGCGGACATCTCTGATTTTTTGGTTGAGAAAACTATTTTCCTGAATTATGATTTTTTATTATACTTTTTGACGAATATTCATTCATCAATAATCATAATCCTTACACCTGACAAGATCCCAATGAAGATGTTTTCTATGTAGCACAGTGGAGGGGGCTCCATCTTTCATGATCTGGGACCTTGGTCCCCCCATAGCACAATGAGGCTTCTGGTTGTACGTACCCCTACTGGCTATTTTAAGATTGGTCACTTGCTCCGGTTTCTTCTTTTTGCATTTTAGAGCTCAACTTAAAAGCTAGTTCCGATCCACAAGTATGAGAATGGCGGACTTTCAACCTTTTCCTCAGTCACAAAATATTGATCACAAGTGTATAATGCTGTATATTGTTTTTAGGAGTATTCTTCTGACTGATTCCTTTGTACAATAAGATAATTTTGATCCCTTAAAATCCCTTTGCAAACCATGGTTTTCAGTAAAGGGTGCGAATAAGCAAATATCAAGAAAATCTTATTAAGTTGAACGTATTTTACAGTTATTCAGATTGCATACAAAGTAATTGATTAGTTCAGTATGCAAGACAAATTGTTCAGTTTGAATCAAATTAAAGCATTTGTCAAAGGGTGTGTACACATGTGAAAAGTTTTTTTTGATCAATAATACGTGATCGCAATAATGCCCCTGGAGAAGTGGTGAGCTAATATAAGTTTATACTTCTGTATTCTCCTTTGAGTATGTAAATATTGTATAGTAGTAAATATTGCTGTTATAATTTGCTGTTACGTTCAATAAAAGTTTGAAGAAAATCAGGTTATTGCATCTTTTGTTTTTTTATCAGAATTGATTGAGATTATTCAGTTTTAGATGCTTTACATTTTTTTCTCTGTCAAAAAATTTAAATGTGCCACAAAAAGCACTTTACAGTGTATTACATTCCAGACTAATGCATTGGAGAAACATAATATTTGAATAGCACTTTATGCAGCAGTGTGATTATAGGATGTTGTGCACTTTAAAGGTTCTTTTTAGCAAATATTCTGATAGTGAGGATGAGCAGATCTGCACCCTTTGTTTTAGGAGTATTGTGATGTGGTGTGAGAACATGCTCTAAATGCTGGTGATATTATGGGCAAAAGATTTACAAGGATAATCTCCTCTACGGGGCTAAAAACAATTTGCTGAATTAGAATTAGAGAGCACCAAGATAATGAATGGTGATGATTACTGTTCAAAGTGGTCTGAAAATGTTTTCTACAACTTTACTACAAAGACATCTGGATGGTTTCACTGTGGCAATGAGGTCGTACATATTTTACTGTCATTGTGTCCTTTGTTGGGACTTTATAATCTACTCCGTTTTCTTTAATGATGATGCAGAGCAACAGTGTTGCTGTAAGATCTCAGGAGAAAACCGAAATCAGCGTTACAGGCCGGGCTTTAATTATGGCATATCAAACCTTTACTTTCCTTGTTAAACAAACAATACATCAAAGTTTTTTACAGTGTGTATCTTTTTGAAAAATTTGTTAGAATTTTCTGAGAAAACAAACTGGGATCTTGATGCAGTTTGACAGCAAATCAATAATGAGAATGAACCATTTGAAGTGGGCAGCTCCATGGAATATTTGCTGGGCTGAAAATCACTGACGGCACAAAAGTTGTGTAATATGTAGTAGCAGAAAATAAACCCAAGTAAAATAACAGCCAAAGTGGTTCTTGTGAGAGACAAAAAACTGGCAAACATCTCCTCCCCAAACACTTAGATTTTATCATAAAAACAAAGCAAAGCACACACACATGGATTTATCCAAAACCTCTTGGACCTCTTGGATTCTACAGATCAGTCAGTTATCCTTGAAAATTGGATCATTCTCCAAAGAAAAATGTAGGTTCATGTACTCTCTATTATGAAAAAAATAATTTAGATTAACATTCCTCTAGTCCTATGGTCTGCTTAGACCTGTTTTTTTGGTTTTAAAGCCTAAAAGTACTACATGAATTTGTTTATTGCATCAACATGTTTTATCTTTATCAGGAACCTTTATTTAAACAAAATTATCTAAAAAATCAATTTTACTAAATTGTAAAATGGGAGGAAGAGTATGACATGGACACAGAATCATAGCGATAAAGATGAGCAGGTTTCTGAGGAGGAAGATGGTGTGGAGTATCAACCGGAAAACACAGACACATCTGATTAGTCTGATGAGGAGGTCACTGGTGCTGAAGCTGCTGTGGCCCCTGCTGAAACATTCAAATCCAAAAGTGGCAACATCTGTTGGAGCTTAGTACCTCCTGATGTACCTGGCAGGGCAGCTGGAATCACAAGGTTTGTTGTGACAAGGGTAAGTGATGTCAAGACATGTTTTAATCTCTTTATTGTCATTAAAAAAGGTATCATTGCTATAACTAACCTTGAAAGAAAAAAGGTCCACAACAACATATGGATATTGATGAGGAAAACCTGGATGTCTACAATGGTGTTCTTCTCCTTGCTGAAGAAGCTGTACAGATCCAGCAATGAGACTGTCTCTGAGATGAGTCGACAAAAAAAAAGAAAAGAAAAGAAAAACGTTGGAATGTGATGTCCACTTTTCACAAAGATGGAGCTGTGTCATCAGGAAGTGACAAAAATCCCATAATCATGCTATATACAATTTATATAGGATTCTCCTATAATTAAAAACAAAGGAGGAGTCAACCACCTGGACAAGCTGACTGGCACCTACACTTGCCAGCAAATGACCATGAGATTTCCAATGGCTGTGTTTTACAACATGCATACAATGCATTTGCGTTGTTGACCCACATTTACCAAGGGTGGAACTCAACTAGACAAAAAAGCTAGGAAGTACCCTTGCCAAGGCGTACACTGAGCAAAGGGAACGGGTGCCCCAAGACCAATTCACTGCAGCGTTGGTCAGACACATGCAGATTTCACCAAGCACTCAGTCCATGCCCACAGCAACACAAAAAGCATCAGCACCAGCATCCTTCTCAGCCAGAAAGAGCACACTAGTGTCATATGTGTATCTATATTACACAAATGCACATGCATGTTCCTGCACAAAGAGTTTTTATGGAACAAGAACTTAATTTCTGTTGGCTTTATTTACTTGATTGGATGTTGTTGCTTGTTAGTGCTTGCAAATCTACATTTTTTATAATTATTTATTGCAAGTTTTCGATTTCAGTTTGTGTCTGTATTAAAGATCTATTAAAAAAATGACTTTTATATGGGTCAAAATTGACCCATAACACCAAATATGTTACTATAGTTAATTTTATTCAAATTTACAGAAAAGCATTTTACAACATTTAAGATATGTATTTTAATACCCCTTAGTAATATTCAGGTAACACAACACGCTTTTTTAAAATTCATAATATTCTCAAGGTATGCTGTCAAAAGAAACACACACAGGGCAACATCAAAAATATTAAAACCAATCATTTCATGGATTAGTAACCAAGACGTCAGAAACAAATTGGGTGATAAATAATTGTCATTAGGGTATTTTATTGCTGTTTTAAGACATGGGTCAAAACTGACCCATTAACATCAGACATAGTAACAGAAAGCTATCAAGAGAAAGGTTAATTAAATTAAATTCAAAAGAACCAAAAGCAATTCTTCAATTTTAAAAAAGGAAGAACATGTATTCAACTTTTGTGTTTTATAAATGATCATTTATTAAGCTTTGTGCATCCATGGTTCTTCAGAACCTAATCCCTTTTTTTTTTTTTTTTTTTCTTTATTGACTCCAAAGGGTCTTGTACTGGTGATAGCCTTTTCACCGTTTTCTACTGTTTGCAGTTTCAGCCTATTTGTACCCAACTTTTTCCATATAAAAAGGAGCTGAATGCCACGGGATGTTTCGTACCACCCAGCGAGGCGTCACTCTTAATACCTTTGTTTTGATTAGGAGTCATGATGTCTCATATTTCTAGACAGTCATCAGAGCAGAAGTGGTTGGAAATGGGGTGTAATATGAAATCTTCAGGAAATCATATTGCGTAAAGGTAAATCACATAGGCTACCTGAGACTTGAAAATTTTTATAGTTAACTCCGTAATTTTTTAAAATACTTAACTACCAAAAGACATATCCTGGTACTCAGTGGTTAAGCAAATGGGTAAAATGTTTTTGGGGACGGATTAAAATGCATGGGTTCAAAATGGAGGTAGAAACTGACAAAAGACAAACTGACCATCGTGTACAAATATAGAATAAATTACGCACAGTGTGTCAGTTATTCCTTTTTAAAGAATTTGGGCTTCTTCTCTATGTTGTCTAGCTGTGTGTGTGTGTGTTTCCATCCCTGATTTTTGTATTACACTACGACCTAAAGATGCTCTCTTGTCCACAGGCTTTTTCCACAAAGATCTGTTGTTACCATGACAATCTAAGAGGACTAATAAAAAAAAGACAAATCCAGACTTATCCAAACTGCATGCTGCTCTCTTGTTATTCCAGCCTGGCAACCTGACAAACCTCATCATCAGCTCATTGAAAGCTGCACCTGCAGTAATTCAGCTGTGCTCTTTCTGCTACTGATTAGTGGATGTGTTGAGGAAGACTGTTCTCTTCTGGATGATAAAAGCTACTGTTTTCTGGACTGTTTACCACTGCTTTGGGTATCCCTTCATCAGAATACTAGCACCACTGTTTAAGGATACGCTCTAAGTGGGGACGATAACACTGTTAGCTGCATTAACCACAATAATGGCTGCTTATAAACCTTTTGCTTTCTGTGGGGAGTAAAAATTAAACAGCTGACACAGACAGGGTTATAATCTTGTATTTGATCAGGTAGAATACTGCTGCAAGAGCAACTTTCAGACTTGGAATATCTGAAAGTGCATTGATCACAGGCTCTTTTAGGAGTAAAATTATTTAAAAAGATTTTAAGTCAAGCCTTGGTCCTCTTATGAAAATCAATGCAATTGCATAAAGAAACAAATTCTGCTCACAAATCTGTGTCATTTTGAGACTTCACTATTAAAGAAAAAAATGTTGAGATGGTAGCATTATGCTTTGGGAATATTCTAATTCTAATTCTACCAATGCATCAAAGTATATGGCAATGTTTTAATAGGGATTTAGTTTGTATTACATCTTTATTAAGAATTCCTCTGACTGAAAATTCACATTATTAAAACACCAACAATAAGAAAATTGAAAAGATTAATTCAGCTTGAAACTACATCCTATTTGTCTCAGTTATTGTTTTAGCCAATAGTCCATGACAACCTTGCATTGTGCCGTCAGCCACAGAGAATCTTTCAGTCTGCTCTGAATATGTTATGACCTTTTCTGCAGATCCTTGTAGAATACCACAGACAAGGCCTCCAGCTGCAAGACTTTGGCTGCAATCAATACTAATCAATTTGCCAGTCTGTTAGTTAATAACAAGCTAAGGACCCGTGGCTCGGAAAAATATGTCTCCCAGATCTCTTTAATTTGTCATAATAGGAGGTCAGAGGAAGCCAACCTGATTATCTGGATGACTCTGATTCCTCATCTGTGGTAGATGGCTTTCAGAACACAGCAGGGTTATTTAAGGAGACCCATTTATGCTTTCGGTTAACATTTGCTGTCAGCTGGATTTGATTTGGAAATCTGACCATTCCTAATCACATTTTAGCATCAGTGGATATCCGATGTGTTGGAACACGAGCAGTGACACCTTTCAAATGAACAGAATAGGTACAAATAATCAGATACAAGTAAAGTAAAGAGAAGCTTACAATAAAGTCCATTGGTAGATTTGTCACTCAGAAAATAGATCATATGGAGAAAAAATAATTTGAAATATGTCATTTGTGATGCTCCGATTAAGTCTTTTTGGCTTTCAATCTGACACCAATATCTTAGTTTAGATATCTGCTTAAACTGTTACTTTCCAGTTCAGAACGCTTTTACTTAAAAATTTAGTGTTTAGTTTAGACATGGCGTTGTAGGAGTTAATATGATTAATGAGCACATGTGCTCACAGTTCTACTGCAAAACTTTTTACCCACGTATTCATCTGTGTTTATAAATTGTCACGCCCGGCTCGTAGGCAATGACAAAAATGGGAGACAGACGAGCAGGTTCATAAAACAATAATTTAATCTGTTCAAAAAATGATCCGGGAGAACTACACAGCCAGTCAGAGAGAAACATGGACCAATGCTGCCGGCTCCAATCTGGTCCGGAGGCCAATCAAGCCCCCCTCGTGACTGACTAGATGTCAGTATTTAACAGCCGCCCGGTGTGTTCAATTAGCAGCTCATCCTCTGCTTCCTGAAAAAGACAAAAGAGTAAACAAACCGTAGATTGGTGACACCTACTGGACAGGAGGGGATCGTCACACCCCCTCCCATAAAAATGGAGTCCCTAAAGGAACCCCAAACAGCAATTCAACTGAACAACTAAGTAACAATTACAATACTAACAGCCTTTTCTGCCTTACCACAATCATCCATTCAATCCCCACCTCAACAGCTCACCCACTCTAGCCACAGAAGAAGCCTATAAGAAACTTATAGAGAAGGGGAATGAAAATTAAATACATGGTATATTAAATCTAGGGACAAGGTGCCCTGGACAAAGCATCTGCCACAATATTATCAGAGCCTCTTAAATGGCGGATATCCAGGCAATAAGGCTGCAAAAACAACATCCATCGCATTAATCTGCGATTCGGACACTGCAATGAAGCTGACCAGGTGTACTTCACCTTATCCTTCAGCAAATCTGTCAATGGAGAAACCACCGTAGAAAAGTTCTTACAGAAACTGTGGTAGTACCCCACGAGACCCATGAACCTCTGGAGTTCTTTCTTTGTGGTCGGTAAAGGACACTGCAAAATTGCAGTTACTTTGGCTTCCACTGGACGCACTGTCCCTTGCCCCACCACCTTACCCAGGTAGGTAACAGTGGCCTTAGCAAATTCACACTTGGACAAGTTAATGGTCAGGGTGCTTCAGCCAGTCATTCAAACAGCTTACGTATGTGAGCCAGATGTTCTTTCCATGTATCACTACAGACCACCACATCATCCAAATATACGGCACACCCCTCCACCCCAGACACAACCATGTTCATGAGAGGCTGAAATGTTGCCGGTGCGTTTCGCAATCCGAAACTCATCACAGAGTACAAGAACAGACCAAAAGGAGTTATAAAGGCAGAAATCTCTCTGGCTCTCTCAGACAATGGAAATTGCCAATAACTCTTCAATAAATCAAATTTACTGACAAACTGAGCCAAACACACCTGATCAACACAGTCTTCCATGCATGGCATAGGATAAGCATCAGATTTTGTAACCATATTCACTTTCCGGTAACCTGTACAAAATCTAAAACTTTTGTCAGCCTTCTCCACCAACAAACAGGGTGATGCCCAGCTAGATGCAGAGGGTTCAGCAATACCATTATCAGTCATGTACCGAATCTCCTTTTCCATGACCTTCCGCTTCTCTTCAGATATCCTTCTCCACCCCTACATACAAACGATGCCTAAAACCATTGACATAGTCAATTAACTTACACGGAGGTTGCGAAGGTCTCACAGCCTCTTGCAACAGTTTAAGTGGCCCACGCACTGCATGTCCAAAAACAAGCTCGTTTGGACTAAAACCAGTGCTCTCCTGCACCACCTCACGGGCAGCCAACAGAAGCCATGGTAAACCATCCTCCCAATCCTGGTTTAACTCCACACAGTAACCCCGCAACAGGGACTTGAGGGTCTGGTGGAACCTCTCGAGAGCACCTTGACTCTGAGCATGATATGCAGAAGCCTGATTATGCTTTATCTGTAACAGTTTCAAAACTTGGGCAAACAAATGAGAAGTAAAATTTGACCCTTGATCAGACTGGATAACTTTTGGAATAACAAAATTAGAAATAAACTGGGTCAGAGCCTTCACCAGATTTTTAGCAGTAATAGTATGGAGTGCATAAGCACCTGGATATCTGGTTTTCTGACACATCACTGTCAACAAATAATTACTCCCAGCCTTAGAACGAGGCAAAGGACCAACACAATCCATAATAAGATGTTCAAAGGGTTGCATAATTATCGGAATTGGACACAAAGGAACTGGCTTAATGTTCTGGTTTGGGTTCCCTGCCATCTGACATGTATGGCAGGTTTTGATATAGCCAGACACATCCTTTTTCAACCGAGGCCAGAAAAAATAACGCAGGATATAATTATAAGTCTTGTGGACCCCCAAATGCCCTGATTGGTCATGGTTAGCCGGCAACACTTCACTGCGAAATTTAGAGGGAACAACAGTCTGCCAGATTGGACCACCAACAAAATTTTCCCCATGTACCAACAATTTCCGTCCCAACAATCCATCTTTCAACACATATCCACAGGCCACACTCTCTTCCTCAGTGACAACCTGATCAAACAGATGACGAAGAGAAGGATCTGCTCTCTGCTTTGCCACCAGGTCACTACAAGAAACAGACAAAAGAGAGTCAGGGACATATACAGAGCAAAAAACACTTTCCTCTGCTCCCCCATCTTCATGGTCAGGGATGATGCAGACTCAGCACGGCACATAGCTCGCGTCACCGCACAAGCTGAAAAAACCCCGGGGGGAAAAACGAGCACCCCTCATCCAACTCCCTTGAACAGGGAAAAAGTTACTATGGGTGCAGGTGGGGACAATCAGTCCCCAACCCGGCCACCAGCAAGATCATTGCCCAAAGATTACATCCACTCCCTCAAGAGGAAGTGCAGGGCGCACCCCCATGATAACCCTTCCCCTTGAACCAACCCACAAGTCAATGTCAGTCTATGCAGTGGAACTGGTACCCCCATAAGCCCCATTCCCCGCATCAAAACTGGTCTCCCGGTTGGTTTCCTCAGAAAAAGGTTATACAGAGCTCACAATATATGAATTAAAAGCTCCAGTATCCCTCAAAATTTTTACCGGCACTGTAGCATCACTCCCCCACTATGGACACAGGCCCATCAAAAACAAAGGTGAAAAACCCCCCGGTCCACAGTGTACTTCTGTCCTACCCCCACCTGCTGAGAAAAAAAACAAAATCAGCATATTTTCCAGAGGCAGCAAAAGCAGCAGATTTCACTTGAGCACTCCGTTTAGGGCATTCACGCTTCCAATGGCCCCTGGCTTTACAATAATGACATACAGCAGACGGGGATCCAAATAAAATGCCACTTGAAAATCCGTTCCGATTACTGTTCATATCAGGACCAATTTCCCTTTTCCCTTTGCATGATTCCCCCCAAAAAAATTGATTGCCCCCCCGAACCAAAATCATTACAAGTATTTTGATAGCCACGGCCCCCCCCTATGTATAAGAACATACTCATCTGCTAGCTTAGCAGCTTCAGCAGCTGTCTTCACATTATGTTCACTGATATATCCAGCAATGTGACTCGGAAAAAGAGGTTTTTAAAATGTTCCAGAACACCAAATTACAGAGGTCCAAGAAAGTGTTTTAATTTTAAGGAAGCACACACCTATTGAAAGGGATTCCCCAGCTCCCTGGGAAACTCAACATGGGTTTTTTTCCCACCCCTTCTCCCATGTCCGAAACCTCTGTCGGTAAGCCTCTGGTACTAACTCATAAGCTGTTAAAACAGCCTTCTTCACAGTGGCATAAACTTTACTGTCATCGACTGTGAGAGCAGAGTATGCTTCTTGTGCTTTTGCCTGTGAACACACACTGTAAAAGCAGTGTGTGGTCTAGATCAGACCAACCTCTACTATCAGCAACACGCTCAAACAGGGGAGAAAAAAAGGTGTCTGGATCCCATTCAGAAAACTGAGGAACTAAAAGAGATTATTGCCAACATCAAACGTGCTAGAATTTTTCCCACCGGAAGCATCGAGGGGGCGTGGCCCCCCATAGTTGAACTCAATCGACCTTCTTTTCCAACTCCAGTTTTTTCACATCTAATCTTTTCGTTCTATCCCGGGGCCGCAGCAAAAGCAGCTCCCGCTTCTGTTCAAAAGTCAAGCGGGTCAAAAACATCAGGGTCTAAAACCATGTCCCGGTAGCCTGCAACTTAGCTGGTTTTAACACACCCGGAGTCTGTTAGATTAGCTTTAATGATAGCCCTAATACTGTCCTTGGACTGCTTATCACTGACCTCCAATTCTAAAATGTTCAGCGATCTTTAAAAATTGTTCGCGTGTGCAGCACTCCAACCCCCCCTCAGACAGATCTCGCAAAACTCGTCAAAAAGCAGTGATAACAATTATTTACACAACCCTGAATTCCACCCAACCAGTAGCACTCTGAACTCCCACAATCCCAAAACAACCCAAGCGTCACAGCGACCCATCCCCTAACTGCCTAACCAGAATTTAATAATTTCCCCTCCTAGTCTTCGGGTGTTTACCGTGATGGGGGTTTTTTTGCACTGACGCCCCGAGAGTCCGGAAAAAAACCAAAAAATGGCGACCCCCCGCAACTCCGGCTGTGTCCCCAAGACAAAAGCTCCACTCACGTTCACACCACACTAAAAACCCCCCAAACAAAAATCCATAAGGGGAAGTCGTTTTTAAGCCTAAAGGGACAGAACCACTGCGACTTACTACGTGGGAAACGATCACTCAAACTGAAATGATCTAAATGTTTTTCATTTTATGAAGTTTGGTTTTTTTTGTTGGAAACTGCTACCTTAGTGCTAGTAGGCTGCACACGAGATCAGCTTTGTGTTTTTGTGTTTTTGTGTTTTAAAATTTTAAACAAACTTTAGTTAAAGGGGGATTTTAAAAAAACAGAAGGGTTGCTCATAAAAACGGGGTCCGCGCTTTGCATTTTAAACCCCCTTTTTTTGACCCTGGTATTTTTAAAGGTATGTGTTTGGGGTTTTGGTGCTAAGCTAAGCTATCGGCCCCCCTTTTGTTAGCTTAACTGCTAACAGCTTAAGAACACTTGCTTGCTACAGAATATTAATAGGAAGGTTTGTTTTTAAGTTAGTGAATAATAGTCTCTAAACATTATTTTACTAAAACTGATAACTAAGTAAACACCATTAAGCCCCTTTTTTCCAGAAAGATTTGTCTCTTTTCCAAATATTTCCCTTAATAATATTTCTTCAAATATTATTTTAATAAATAAAGGCAACGAATTAGACACCATTGAGAAATTATTCATCCAGAAGGTTGGTTTTTTTCCGCAGACCATTCTTGAAAACATTATTTTGATAAAAATAATATTTTATCTGATCTTGCATTGTGAACGGTTGTCTAAACGTTTGCTAAATATTGTCTAAGTTGGTTTCAAGACTAACTTCACTTCACTTCCAGATTCTTCAAGATAATCCTTGAAGAATATAATAATGTCAGAGCTTGGCTCACACCTTTCAACTTTGTCCTAATACCATCGCCTTACTGGGCTGGTATTCACAGGACAACCCTTAACAGACCGAAATACTATTTGATAAAATAGTCAGTCAGTCAGTCAGTCATTTTCTACCGCTTATTCCATAGTGGGTCGCGGGGAAGCTGGTGCCTATCTCCAGCAGTCTATGGGCGAGAGGCGGGGTACACCCTGGACAGGTCGCCAGTCCATCGCAGGGCAACACACAAACAACCATGCACACACTCATTCATACACCTAAGGGCAATTTAGAGTGACCAATTAACCTAACAGGCATGTCTTTGGACTGTGGGAGGAAGCCGGAGTACCCGGTGAGAACCCACGCATGCACGGGGAGAACATGCAAACTCCATGCAGAAAGACCCCGGCCGGGAATCTAACCCAGGACCATCTTGCTGCAAGGCAACAGTGCTACCAACTGCGCCACCATGCAGCCTATTTGATAAAATATTAAAATATTAATATTAAATATTAAATAATATTGTCAGATTAATAATCACAACAGAAGATAGAGGTTGAAGAATCAAAAGCTCAAATTAAACTCCTTTCTGTTTCCCATTAGCCTTAATGTTGCTCATTAAACTCCTAATTGTTCCACTGTAACACATCATGGCATAATATCTCACTTTTGAAAATTCCTCTGTCAGGAACATAGCTACTGGCTTACCAAGAAGTTGCAAAATAGTGTCATCACTTAATCTGCATAATCATCCATAATAGATGGTGTAGAATAGAAGTATAAGTCATGTGAGAGACAAAAAGCAAAAAAAAACAAAAACATTTAGAACTACAAATAAACCTTCTTCATTCAATTCTGTCCAACCCTCCTCTTTTATCTGTGTTTAAGAAACAAAGATAAATCTTTTTGCAAAAGGTTTATTACATTTATTTTCAGATTAATAGATTATTGTTAGTTTTATAGTTTAGTTTCTTGGTTCTAGTTAGGTGTCAAACCATATTAAGTTACAAAAGTCATGGTAAAAAAACATATCTTTTAATATTTTTGTATAGAGTCTAGATTAAAAATCTAAACAAACCAAATAGAAATAAAAGAAGTGTGGTGATTTATTTCTGACAAAGAAAAATTACACTTAAATCCTGCCTTGAGCTCTACACATGCTCAGTTCATTTGCATTCTGGATGTGAAGGGAACAGCTCTGACTGCAGCTGGGAGGGATCTTTGAGTGTTTTGAATAAGGGGAGGTTCCTATAGTAATATTTACTACTCTTCATTTCAGTTCTACCAACATGGAAGCATAGACTGGAAGCAATAATACTATTTTGGAGTGCCAGAGTCCCGCATTAAAGTCATTAGAGAACCTAAAGATTAGGGCGATGGCAGGTAGGTTTTTCAGCGTCAAAGATTTGTAGCCCACTGCATACAATGAATACATACTAAATATGCCAAAGGCTTGTCAGCAACTGTAAGAAGTGTTTTACTGGTGTAATATCAATAAAGGCTTTTCCATTAAATAAAAAATAAAGAAAGGATTTAATAATTTCTGGCATGGCATTTGTTAAAATGTGAATAAAAATAGAGAAAAGATTTATTTTAAATATGAGAGCATTTTACAACATTTAAAATATGTATTTTAATACCTGAATAGTAATATTCAGGTAACATAACACACTTTTTTTTGGATATTATTCTCGAGGTATGGTGTCAAAAGAAACGCACAGAGGGCAACATCAAAATGTTACCTGTAAAATGTTACCTGTCACTGCATTTTAGGCATAACATATGGAGCAGATGGTTGCCTATATGTGCCAAGGGAGTTTTGCTATACAAAAAGAATATCTCAAGACAGTATCCTAATTGTGTGATTAGCTTTATTAATTCCAGATTAAATCCAGCATCAAAGTAGGCAGGCCACATTGATGTTATAGTAACCTCTGTTTGTATGACCTTCACATATTTGGAGTAATCATGTGTTGGTGCGTGAGTGTGTGTGGGTGAGCTTACGTGTAGAAAAAAATGTGTTTGTGTTGAGTAGGTGTGTGTGAGTGCAAGTTTGTCACCTGGAAGTGTACATATGTAAGTGTGGCAAGAACTGTAGAAGGCCTGTACCTAAGAGCACGAAAGGGCAGGTAGACACTGCTCCGGATGTCCGCAGTAGTCCCAGAAAGCCAGACATAAAGCATCACCCCAGTACGCCCCGCAAAGAGGTAGCAGCAGACCCCAGACCAAAGAGGCACAGAGCGGGATGCAGGGCACCTAGCACCCCCTAACCCAGCCACACACCACCCTGCGCAGGTCAAGCTTGGGAATCAGTTCCCTCAACTCCCCAGGGCCAACACCAATCCCCAGCAGCCAGATGGCCCAGCACCAAGCAGGGGAGACCCCCAGAGCCCCAACATGACAGGCAGGCACCAGTCCCCCAAAGCAGTCATGACCCAGAGAAACCAAGGTTGGAGGGGCACATTGTATTTTGCCCTCGGGGGCCAGTCCCCAAGAGGTCTAGTGGGAGGGATACCCACCAAAGCCCAGGCCTCAACTAGCCCAACACGCATCCAAGCACCGTGGGCCACCTCTCCAGGACATATGAAAGAATAAAAAAGTATTTAACTCTAAAGCTGCCTGGGTTAGGAATAATTTTGAGCTTAACTACTGTATACAATGCAATTTTTAGGTTGTAAGCTTACATTACCAGCGTGAAACCAGCCAAAATATAACACACAGTAAACCGAACTGTGTTATATGGATGAGTGGCCTCAATATAATATCTGATTGAAGAATGGTGTCAGTATGAGGTCTATCATACATCATAAAGTAATGCAAGTGTATCTACAAACCACTTTAAAAGCCTGTTGGCCAGTATGAGAAACTAGGCAATCCCTCAAACGAACTATTTTCAATTCTTTCATATTAACAGTGACTAACAAGATGAAGGATAAATGGATCTTACCTTGGTTCACTTCACCCATTCAACATTCAATGGCTTTCGAGAGCTCTGTCAGAGCTGCATATCAGAGGGCCTATTAATTAAACACAAAAGGTCAGGAGCTAAACCCAGTTTACCTGCACTCTCTCCTTGTTGCTCATAAGAATAATGAATATGTCGGTGGTGAACTAGAAGCTGTCTAGCTAAGAAACCATTGAAAGAAGTTTTTTCTTAACAAAATGTACATCTGCAGCTGAGTTTATCCCAGGAGGGAGAGAGGCAGCATTACTCTGCAGTTGGTTTTTCATTTTATTTTGTTTGTGTAACAGCAGAGAACAGTGAGCACAGGGTAAATATAAACCCATTCTGATTTGGTTTTAGATGCATAAAACTCCACTCTTAAGTCTGGAGGCTTAAATATTTAACAAAAGCAGACAGAATCTAACAGACAGATTGCTTTGTTAGAAAATGAAATCAAACACAGAAATGTTTCAAATGAATGCTGCTTTTTGTCACTATCTTTGCTATTTTCACACACCACACAATGAGCAACGGCCTTTTGCTCACAGTTCGCTTTACATTAAAATTTGTTTACAAAATTACGCCTAGAAATACTTTTTCGTCTGTCAAGAAATCTACAAATTTTATCCGTACTTAAAGTCTTCTAAAAACGTATTTCTTTGAGTCCCTCCTGTTGCAGTCCAAATGGTTATGATGTTAAGACAGAAATTGGATCACTTTAACAGAACATTGGGTCAAAAATTGTGACCCAGTTTGTTAAGTTATAGAAGACACTAGTAGAAGCATCATCCTTCCTCACAGTCAGCCATTTTGAACTATGCCATGATCTGATCAGACTTCACAGAATGTTGTCCACAGGATGAAATAGAATAGAATAGAGGAATAGAAAAACCCTGTATTGTCCCACAGTGGGGAAATTCAGGTGTATTAGCAGCAAAGTATAAGGCAAATGGAAGCATGCAGGTAAAACATGAAGGTAAAAACTGTAAAAAAACAAAACTAAGAATTGACTGCACAGTAAGGGAGAAATGTACAACATGAGAAAAAAAATTACTGTACAGATATTAAAAATGGCACACTCAGATTTAATTAAATGTGAAACTGAGTAGGGTGTTTTGTATAATTGTGCATAAAAAAACAACAGACTATTTAAATTTTTTTTTTTTTTTTTTTTTTAATACAAAAAACGGGGGGCTGCACGGTGGCGGAGTTGGTAGCACTGTTGCCTTGCAGCAAGAAGGTCCTGGATTCGATTCCCGGCCGGGGGTCTTTCTGCATGGAGTTTGCATGTTCTCCCTTCCTCCCACAGTCCAAAGCCATGTCTGTTAGGTTAATTGGTCAATCTAAAATTGCCCTTAGGTGTATGAATGAGTGTGTGCATGGTTGTTTGTGTGTTGCCCTGCGATGGACTTGCGACCTGTCCAGGGTGTACCCCGCCTCTCGCCCATAGACTGCTGGAGATAGGCACCAGCTCCCCCGCGACCCACTATGGAATAAGCGGTAGAAAATGACTGACAAAAAACGGGCCAATAACAGAAGGGATGTAAACACTTATTGAGCTTGTTCGGAGCATTGATGGTTACAAAGCTGCTGCGAGGAAGGATCTGCGATAACACTCCTTTGTGCACTTCGGGTGGAGCAGTCTGTCACTGAAGGAGCTCCCCATTTCTCCAACAGCTTCATGCATGGGGTGCATACAGCAGGGATGTTATTTTTGGTAGAGCTTGTTGGGAGAGCTTGTGAGTTAGTGTAAGGTAGTGCTAGCATCATTACACATTCAGGCTTTGACCTAAGAATTGGTCATAAAATCTATTTAAACAGGCCATACTGTTATCTGTATAAATGACTATATATTGATGGTACCGTTACACAGAGAAATGTTGTACAGGAATGCTTGTTAGTATTCTGTTCACTTACTCCCATCTAGTGTGCAGATATGAGTTAGGTTTCATTTTCTTAGAACGTCAGTCAGCAGGTATGGTCGCACCACATCGAGGTAAATAGTGTAATCGGTATTCCTATTTTGAAAAGCCTTGGAGTATCTTTGTTCGTAAGTTACCTCATGTTATGGTGTTGTAACATTGTTCAAAGAGAGAGAGATATCTAAGTTCACTATGTCAGTTATTAAAAACGTTTCTGTGTTAGCTGTAACTTAGCATTGTGTGTTATCTGTCTGCTAGGTATGAGTGTAAGCTAGTGTTGCTAATAAAAATGCAAATGGAATATTAATTAACAGAATTAACAGAATATTGATTATGATTTTTTCAGTTGTTTGTTAATTAATGTTTTATAGTTAATGGATCCCATGATGCAGATAGCAAACAAAGTGCTTTCAAGTTTGGTATATCTAGCAATACCATGTCTTGCTGCCAAGTTGTTCAGCAAATAGTACAGGGAAAACCTACCCGCAAAATAAAAGCCAACAGATTTCAAATTGTTAAACCTTAGGCTCAATCGAGCTCTATTTGTCATGACTCATGAGTGTGTGCCTTTGTGGCTATTTTCTGAGCTCTGGGTTTCCAACAAGGCGGGGGATGTGGCTGGGCACCTTGCAGAGTTCACACCTGACTACAGTCTCCTCATCAGTCTGCTAGGGTATAAAGGATTTTGCTTGAGGACCTTTCTTCACCTGATGATTGACCATTACTGTACTGTCAAGCCCTAACCCCTGAGAAACACACTCTATGAACGCTTACCTTAGTACCAACCTGCTTTCATGGTCCTGGCTTTCTTAGTTGCTGCATGCCTGTCTGCTCTCCAACACTCTCTGGTACTCTACCGAGCCTCAACCTGGAAAGCCTTGGAACCCTAGTCCTCGCCACTCCATCCGCCATTACTACACCCTACCACTCACCACTGGAATTAGCAGAGCTTTCCAATCCTGTTTACAACCAATACCACATGCTGGGAGATACAAGGATCATTGAACTGAACTGAAAATGTACACAGTCATGTAAAATGTATTTATTTATTTATTTTTATGGACATTGTTTCCTGTTTGGTTCCGGCATGTGAGTGAAGAAACTATCATTAAATATTAGATCAGTAATAACTGGAGTGCGGGTTTGAGTTTGTATGTGTGCATGTGTTCTTTCCTGAACACAGCATCTCTGTGGAGGGTGTGGCTGCTGTTGTGGGAAAATTCTTTTTCATGCTCTGAACTTCCATTTACCTCTCTCCTCTGACCTCTGTGTTTTGATACCATAGAGGAGGTGGTCTGTAAAACCATTACCAGAAGTTTAATGGTTAAAATACATCCTGGAGGGTTGTGTCAGATGGCTGTCCTCATAAATAACTTTGTTACCTCTGACCCCAGGTGGGGTCTAGAGGACCATGTCTCCAAACTCTTTTAAGTTGAGGTAACACCCACATACTGTTTAAATACTGTCTGTAAACTGTGCTCTGGGCTCTGTTTCACTGACTCGTCAGTGACAGGGTCTTCAAACGCAGAAATCCCTTTGAATAAAACTTATAAAGACAAAGTCCGGATTTTCCCTTATTGTGAAGTTAATTTCTCTCCCACTTTGATAAGAAAAATTCCATTATAATTTGGCGTCACGAACAGGATCCGACGTGCCAGAGAAACGCAGGAGGGGGCAAGGACGTCTGGCCAGCCTGGAGACGTTGTCGTCAGTCCCTCCATTTTACGGAGGGGGTCCTGGTGCCTGCCTGCGGCTTCTGGCTGATCGGATTCAAACTATTTGTCTTCAAATATATCTGGGTGAGAAGTTGCTCTGTATGATATAATGTATATCATTTTTATTACACATTAACCATCATCTCCTAATTAATTGATTAGGTTCCAGAGTTGGGAGAAGGAGGACATCGGCTGAGGGCCAGGTTACCCTGTAAAGGTTTTTCGGAGAGGGTTTTATTGGTAACAATAAGACAAGCAGAAAAATTTTTGCGGGTGGGTTTTTAGCAATTTTTACCCTTTTTAAAAGGGAGAAAAAACCAGGGGGCCCAGACGTGCCGCTGAAAAGGTTAAAATAAAGGGTCCCGGAACCTCAAGGGGGGCATCAGGGGTGCGTCCTTCCAAACTCTGCGAATTTTATAAAATAATGAAAAGGAAAAAGGTGGGGAGATTGGGGTAAATGTGCTTTAATTTTGGGGAAGATAAGTTTTGGTTTTCCACGGGGAAAGTTTGAGTGTAAATAAGTTAAAAAAATATAAAAAAAAATTTAAATAGTTTAAAATGAAACAGTTTGATGGACGGAGATGAGAAAAAATAAAACTAAGAAAAAATTTTTAAAAACAAAAGGGGTGCATCAATTAAGGGGCTAAAAAGTTAAAACTTTACTGCAGGAAGTTTTAGTTTGTCTTAAATGCTGCGTTTATTTTGAAAAAAAGGTAAAAGTGAAAAGGGCATTAGAGAGGGAAAAAGAAATTGTTTTAGAAAGGAGTATAGTGCATGTTCGGAAAGGGAATTACAGGACAACTGACTGACTGACTGATAAATATTTCTGTGTTAAAAAATCAAACCCTATAAAAACTTTTTCTTTTGTCTCTCACACACACATACACACATATAGGGGTTTTTGAGGGGCAACATCTGCGTTTTGAGTCTGGACTTTGAAACCCTGCCCTTTCCTATGGCTCCCCCCAGGGACCTTTTTCAGCATGGCCTGAAAGAGAGATGGTCTGCCTGCCTGCTTGCTGCAAATGACTGTGAGTTTCCACCAGAACAAAACTCAGAAGAAGTCTGGCCCCAAACCCACTGAGATGGACAATGATCCATGCTGTTTGCCAGAGCCAGAAGAGCGATACATTGGATTTATATTGAAAGCACATCTTATGCGGGCAGAAAAGAAAAAACAGGCCGGGAAAAAGTTCTTCTCTGGAGAAGTTAAGTGGACAAGGAAGGAGTGAATTTCCCACCAACACACCTGAAAAGGGCCTGGGGTTTTTTTTGGACTGATAGAGGACTTTGTGCCATGACAGTCGAGCGATCGACAGAGCGATTAAGAAATTGACAAACACACACACATTTGCATACATTTTTCCCATTTTCTGCAACGAAGAACGCTTATTAACCCCTGCTCATGTGACGCTTGCTTGACGTTGGGCAGATATAGGGGTTAAATATTATTTTAGGGTTAGAAAAGTATCTTCAAAAAGGGGATAAAAATTAGCATTTGATATTTTCCAGTTTTTTTTTAAGAAGAAAAATTTTTTTTCATCGTGGAATATTCAGGGGGGAATTATTCTAGTTTTTAAAAATTTTTAAAAAAGAGAAAAGAGTTACATTTTCAAAACTCAGCAGTAATCATGTGTTTCTATGTTTTTAGGACAGATCTCTTGAAGGAAAATTTTTAAAAAACCATGGCATGCTTAAACTTGATGGGCTCCCTTCATATTTTTTCTTTTGTCAGAGTTTTTTTTCCCATAAATCTAATGGGTAGAGACCACATTAAAACAGGCTTAGTTCTACTGCAGATGGTCCTTATACAGTCTCTGACACAGTACTTACAGTGGGGTGCAGGTTTTTGTCCGCAAGTGCTAACTTACGCTTATGGGAAGTACAAATTATTTTTTTTCACAGCAGCTGCTAGGAAGAGGTTATATTAGTTTTTTCTTCCTCTTCTGATTCATGCAGCGTGTTGATTTTAAAATGTATGGTTTAGTTAAACACATTTTCTTGGCAAAACAACCTTTAAAAGAGAAAGGAAGAATTTGGTATTTTTGAAGGTGAAAGAATCTGATTGGACAGTGGTACCACACAGAAATTAAACTAATCTGATGTTCCCTAAAAAACTCTGCATAGAAAAGGCCTTAGGGCGTGGGAATTATTTCCCACCACTGTACCAAATTTTTAAGCATGTGTTTTTTTTTATTTTAAAAAAGATTGGGTTTTTTTTTTGTTTTTTTGGGTTGGGTTTTTGTTTTAGCATAATTTGTCTGAAGCTTTTTATGAACTGGGTTAGGAGCAAATATGTTTGAGTAAATTAGGAGCTGTGAACTAGTAATTTTTTTTTAATCTGATTATTGTCCAAGTAGAAATAATACACTAAAAAGGGTTTGGGGATATTAAGCCAGTCCTTTAAAACTCTACAGAAAGCTAGCATCATTGTTTAATGCAGCAGTACTCAACCTGTGGTTCCTGGACTCTGAAACCCCTCCATATATTGTGGGTCCATAAAATTATAAAACTTAAATTTAAAAGTAGACCGATTCCTATTAAAACAGATCTAAGCCACGATGAGTTCCAGTCTTTTAGTGGCTTTGAAATAAATAATAATACTCAAAAATTTTTCTACTCTGGGGAACACAGATTGGGGCTGAAGAATTTTGTTTTGGAGCCAAGGCTAGGGTTCTTTATAACGGAATAAAGAGAAGTTAAATCCTTTATTTTAGGAAAAGAAAAGAAATAAAGGCTCTCACAACATGTGCCATTACTGCCGTCACGACCCACCCGATTTTGAAGGCATCCATAATTTCAATTTCTGTATCATATCGATCGAGATTAAGGTGATGAAGGATTATGTCCCCGAGGTGGAGGAGTGCACCCTGGGGTACATAGACGAACATCGTTGATTTGGGTAATTTTATTCGGGTAACTGTGTCGTGCTGATCGTTGGATAGCAAGGCTTCTGTCACTGGTGTGCTTACAAGCCATCGATTACCCGCATGTTCGACCTTGGTTTCTATTTCTATGTCCTTTAGAGTCACTTTAGCCTGACAATTTTGTTCAAGAGATCCCTCCTTTAAACCACACATGTAATCGGTGACATCTCTAATAAAAGGATAACTTGGGCACACCCAATGGAGGTCCTTGGTTTTGGTGCACAGGTTTAAATTGGGAATTTAATAAAGTTTTGGGTCTGCATCGTGGTAAGCTAAGAGTGATGGGGTTTTCAGGTGTACGTGTGTATTCTCCTTCCAAAACCCGACATTTAACACTGTTTTAAGCCTGTATACATTTGCTCTTTCGATGATAGGGAGATTGAGCATAAATCCTATCTCTAAATTATCTGGATTGACGAAAATTGGAATTGTGCTGCCTGAGCTATAAGCTAGGTGTGTTTGTGGAGGTTGCAAGGTGTCTGTTGTGGTGGACTGGATTTTCTCTACTAAATCCAGCGGAACTTGGTAAGTAGGTATCCGTCCATCGGTTAGGCTGTCTACCGATGAACCCACCTCCCTAATCAGGTCTTGCATCAAGTCTCTTACAACCTGTGTGTACATGAAATCATTCTTGACCACTTCTGTGAGGGTTTGCAGTGCATGCAGGGTATTGTTAATCAGAGTGGAGTGTATATTTACAGTAACCACTGTGCCCTGGAGGGTCTTAGGTTGTACTTCCAATAGTCTCTGTTGGAGGAGGAGTCTTTGTTGGAAGAGAAACTCGCTTCCAGGTAGAACTCCTTGTCCTTATTTGGGTATGCCAGGCAAGAAGCAGAACCAAGTTTCTGCTTCAAGAGCTGGAAAGCATGCTCTTGGGGTTCTGCCCAAGTGAAAGGCGTGTCTTTGCGTAGGAGTTCTGTGAGGGATCTGGCCTTTGCCGCATAGTCTTCAATAAACTGGCGGGAGTAGTTACAGACCCCAAGAAACTTCGAAGCTCAGACACATTCATTGGAGCCTTTATGTCTTGGATGGCCCTGATCCTGCTGGCTTGGGGTTCGATGCCGTTTGGGCCCACATTTAAACAAACGTACTCCACTTTTGTCCGGTACCATTGGCCTTTGGCGAGTGCTAGCTTAGCCCCCGCTGTGCCAAGCTGGTCCAGGACATGCCGGAGTTCAGTTAGATGTTCCTCAAACTTCCTGCTCCTCATAAGGATGTCATCGACGTAAATGATGATTTTTTGTTAGGAAATTAATTTTCTCAAATTCTGATTTTTAATTAGAATTCTTGATAAATATTAATTAATCAATAATCATAATCCCAACAAGGTGTTGATAACTAAGCAGTTGATAGAGTGCCACTTACTTGGCCTCAAGTCCATGGACCTCATTAGGTTTTTTTTGGTGAAACATTCACCGGCTGATGGTCCCATTTCGGTAGTTATGGAGTTTAAACGGAAATTCAACATGGAAGACTCACCATCACCTCCAGCTTCGTCTAATTACGCCTCCATGCGGCTCTGCTCCACCAATCAGCGTCAAGTCTGCATTTCTCCCCGGCCAATTATCCTTCAAGGCTCCGCTTTAAAAGATTTTCATCCATGGAACCCTCTGTTCTGCAGCTGAGCTTTGACCCTCCTCCACCCCATCTCCACCATTTGGCTTCCAAACTCCTTCCAAATCTCCTCAGGCCTCCACTCCACCACCAGGATCGGATCCCAGGTGTGAAGATATCTCTAAATCTAACCCTAAGATGTTCATTCAAGCGGATGTCATTCTCAGCATTCACATCTTCCACTGGGGTTCGAGCACTAAAGAAATAAACATTCACTAATAAACTTTTCTAATTGCATCCCTGTCTCCTCTTTGTGAGTCTTTCCAGGTTGAATTGCTAGTTTAATTCCGGAGTCAGGTCAGCCTGCAGGACATTTTATGACAATCTACATTAAATTTTAGTTTTGGCTCATTTTACTAAAGGTAAAAACCATTAACTAGATAGTGGTTGTGCTTGCTGGGTACTGGTGGACAAGTGACAAGCTATGATCAACAGCATATGTTCAGAATCTGCAAAGGGGGCTAGAGATTAAAGTGGTGGTAAGGAGGTCTTCCAACCTTAAAGGGAACATGTCATGCTTTTCTTTCCTATCGATAACCAACTTCTTGATAGAATTAAAATAATAAAAAATCTAAACCTGCCAGGGGTTTGAATAATTTGGACTGAACTGTAAGGAGATAGGTAGCAGTACGGATCCAATAATATGCTCAAAACCAAAACTATTGGAGTCCCCATCTCATGCCAGCAATTCTGGGGTTCACCTGTAACTGTTGACCTCAACTAATTAATCTCACCTTTCTGCAGTACCAAAGAACCAGCAGAGCTTATACTCAATGATAAATCTTCTGTCGACAGGTGCATCCATTTGGCCATCAGTTTCTTACTGTTATTAATTAGTGGAATTATTTACTTTCCATATGTGGTGTCCACCTCTGGGTTGCCTTCCAAGATGTCATTGGTTTGATTTCTCTACTCTTCAAAGCTTTTTCAAAGCTTATTTTTCATTCTTTTGGCTGTTTTCTCCACAGGTCTACTGCTGAGGTCTACATTGCCATCTAATTCATCAACCTGTTGATCCTGGATAACTTTGAGATTTTCTCTTCTAGATGCTACCTCATATTCTCTAAAACACGCTTTAGTGTGCTGAGCTATAGGCCTTCATCCATTATTCAACTTCTTGTAAACAGTTCCTACTTATCTGAGCTGATCCTGAGTGCATTTGCTAATAAAATAATATTGTCTCATTTGAAGATGCAGTAAGCACTAATTGGGCTCTGTCACCTATTCCCAGGGAATTCTGGACACTATCTTGCTGCTTTATGTCCCATACTTTATTGGTGGAAATTACAGTATGTATGTGATAAACAAAGAAAAACTGTTCCTTTTCCTCTATCTCTTATCATTCAAATATAACGTAGATGTTACAGAGTTCCATAAATGTCTGCTGGTTGTCTTTCATCCCATTCAGATGCCTGTTTGTACGTGACTTCTGAGAGTGTCCTTCACTTCTGTCAGCTTCCTCTCTGTGGAGAGAATCCAATGACTTTCCTCTCATCCATAATTGAGAGGCCATGCTAGGTGCCTGGAGAGCTGGAATGAATTAGCTGGAGGTATTAATAGTCATCTAAAAATACAGCTTCTAGTTTAATTCTGGGGCCCCTAAGGGACAAGGTCTTACTGTTATTAGTAGCATTACAATCTGCAGCGATGCGCAAATTGTAATAAAGCCATTGTGCAAAAAGACATACAGAGCCAATCACAAAAGAGTCTGAATGTCAAGCTGCATGTTTTACAAGACTTCAGCAGTGAAAAAATTTAATTGGATTTAATGAAAATGTACAAGATGTGGAGTGAAAGAGAAATTAAAATTACACTGACTGTTGAAAACACTTTCTGCATTATCATGATTTTAAAAGGTATTCAGTTTCTCTTTTTAATTTGTTTCAGTTAAATGTCCTTTTAATTAAACTTATTCACTTTCCTCTCTGTGTATTTTAACAGTCTATCTCACCATCAAATGCCATCCACAAAGTCTTAGTAGAAACACAAGATCATCCGGATAATGTGGGTGACTTTAAGTCAAACGAGGCAGACACATTTCAGCTTTAATGATCGAAATGAACTTATCACCGTCTCTTCCTGCTGTGTCTGAATGCCTCGGCTGACCTGCTGTAATTACACCTTTCATTAACCATTAGCAGGGATAGCCTGCTGGCCCTGGTGGATTGATCGGGTGTTCACAGGACTGCTGTTAACCACACTGCAGAGGACAGGAGCACATCCAGATGGCTGATAAGGGCAGGTACTTCATGGAAGGAAAATGATAGGCAAGATTATGGCACTCTGCTGAATGTTATAACTATCTCAGCTTCATATTAAGATTATATTTTAAATATGACTCTATGGCCTTACAGGCATTAATACGCCTCTTTTTATTGTACATTAACCTCTCAGGGACAAAATCTTACTTGATCTCTTCATTTTTTTTTATATCATTGTTTGACTGGCAGAGCACTGCATTTCTTAATTTACTATGGCTGTTATTACTCATTCAGTTTATATCAGCTCCACTTTCATCCCTTTAGCAGTAGCTAAATACATTATATGTTAGGGGCTAAATGAGATTGCATGGCACAAGATCTCACGATATTAAAGTGCCACAATGTTTTGATTAAAAGTGAAATTTCTGTTGCAAAGTGCAATCCATTTGCTGTCAGTATGTGACAGCGTTTGGTGAAGTAAGAGTAAGCTATTATTATTGGCCGCAGATATAAAGCTGTGTGCTTAAAGTTTGACTCACCTTATGGGGAAGTAAGAAAGGAAGCGGTTCTTGAATTGCCCTATTGTGCTGATGGAGTTTCTAATAAAAATGTAGGAAAAAAATGCCTTCTTTAGCACCACTGTAGAATACGAAGAAAAAAATTACAGTAGGCCTGTACATGAACTGGAATATTCTACACAAATTAAAACCTTAAATCATGGGCTGAAACCGCCTCAATTTGTGAAAACCAAACTTGGTGATTCTTAGTCTTCCCAAAAATGTTTGCCTATTTTACATAATACTTAAAGCTGAAATTAAGATGTCTTTGAACTGTTTCTGTGTATTTTCTGAAAGGACTGAGATGGCATCAGGGTAAAAATCAATTTCACTGCTGTTGTTACACCTCTCAGCAACAAAATGAGGAAGTCACAACCTCATATCAACTAACCTGTCTAAGGTTTAGCTAGCTTCCCAAGTGTGCTGAAGTGATTGCAGATACTGTGTCACCACCTGAGAAGGGCAGCTTGGTGCGTCTGTTACACCCTCCATATTGGACTCAACTGGAACCAGAAGATATTAAGAAAGAGACTTAGATGTGATGCTTCATTTGCAGTGGCTCTAGCAAGACTGCATTTGTTTTTTTCAGAATTATTTACAGATGCACAAATAGTCTTGTAACAAAACATTAAAACAGAATAAGCATTTACAGAACTTTCTGTTCTGTGCAAAGCACCATCACACATGAAATCCTAGTGTGGTTGAACAGTTGCAGAACAGCTGACAAAAAGACCCCAAACAGAGTAAGGAAGTCAGCTCCGTATATTAGATAGCTCCCTTCACTGTCTCACATATACCAGACCAGATGCCTGCAGTATGCTAAAAACATAATTCAGAATTGTTCCCACCCAGGTTACGTTTGTTCTCAATGCTGCCCTCAAGGAGGCGATACAGATCCATTCAGGCCTGACCATCGAGATTTAAACAAAGTTTTTACCCTATTGCTGTTAGACAACTAAACTCATAACTAGTTTCATACCGCACTGATAAAATACATTGCTGCTTGATTATTCACTTCTGCTTTTACATATCTACCAAGCAATCTTGTGTGTTATAGCACAAATATTTTCACAGCATTCTTAATATTCATTATTTTACTGATGCCTGTTGAACATTCTCGATTTAACTGACTTTGATGCTTGTTTTAAGTCATACTTGTTTCATGTTCAAACCACTTGGGGTTTGCATTTTAATTTCGTTGTACGTAAGTTGAAATGTCCAAAGGAAGTTAGATGTTGTTGCTTGTCTACTTTAGTTTTGAGCTTACAGGCTTTCCTAACTCTTTGATCACTTTGTAATTTGTGAATGCAAATGAAATTATATATTATATGTCCTTGTTATTTAAGATGTGGGGATCATGAGAACTTACTAAAAAATAGCTGGGAGTGAATAAATCTAACTTTAACTGATTGTAGGTGGGTATAAGTGATTTATTCAGTTATAAGGGATCATCTGAATTATTTAGATTTTTCATTTAAGACAATTTGTATCTTAAAATTTGCAGGTGGAAAAAAGAATAAAAACAGAAAGAAAGAAACCCAATACATTTTAGCACCACAGTAACATTATACCTAAACTATAACAATGCACCTTTGCAAGCATTGTATTGTAACATATTATATTAGACAAAAAAATTATTTTATGTGGGTGACACACCTGCTTGGCAGAGGAGGTTACGCTGAAACACATTTTTGTTTGAGTCATATAAAGTCTTTTCAAGTCAACAGATGAAGTCTAAAGCCATTAAATTAGTAACTTTATTTCAAGTCACATGACTCAAGAACACACATCTGCAAAATAACTTGGCACGCATTTTCAGAAAACTTTTTCAGAGCAAAAATCACAAATTTCCTACCAAAAAACTGAAGACATTAAGAAAGACACTGAGATGCATAACGCTGGACTTTAGCCATGGGTAGTTTCTTCAGTATTGACAACAGAACATAACTGAGAAGGCAACAAAATCCACTGATGTGGTAAACCATTCGAAATGTGAGTTGAACACTCATTTTATTTGTAATGCACAGGATATCATCACTGTTCTGCAATTTATGAAGAGGGCTAGTCTTCAGAAGGATTTTAGGATGGTCCTTTTGGTGAATGAGACTTATTGTTGAAAATCACATTTATTCATTCTTGTGAAACCAATATTTTGCATTGTCTCGCTATGTAAGCGAGATGTACCATTACATGTTTAATATACTTTGTATATGCAGGCAGAAAGGATCCACCAAGAACTGTTTGAATATTCTGCCAAATGTGTCTTTCAAGCAGATAACAGCTTACGAAAGATGACTGTGTGCAATAATAACAGCTCTAGCTGTGCTGATTGTGAGATTTGCAGAACCTTATAGTATGTTTTCTGTCAAATTCTAAAAATGTTGTAATGTCTGTATGCCAAAAATCTCCAAACTTAATTTAGTCTAAACTCTAAGAAAACCAATATTTTTCAAAAATGAATATAATTATACTTGACTGACTACAAGAAATTAATAATGGATTCTCAGGTTTTGGCCTTCACAACCAAGACTACCACTCTGTCTGAAAGAGCATATTTTCTTCTTTGCTAGGAAATAAAGTTTTAATATGCCTGAAAACCACAAAAAACTCTCAAACACTTTAGTATAAACAGTTTTTAGGGGAACGTTCTGACCTGACCTCTCTACCAAACGAAAGAAGAATTTGCAAACTGATATTGAGGGGGTCAAAGCTCTGACAGATTTAGGAAGAAATTTCCCACAACTATCGCAAGCAATATTTAAGCCCTGCTTTCCATCATGACTGGATCAGCTTGAGGTTAAAATGTGATTTCACAAAGATGAACAAAGACTCCAATTAATTCCCTGGCCAGTGCAAAACTCCACGATGGAGCTAATTTGACATTAAAAGGTGCTGTGAGACGCAGTCCAAGAAAAGCAGAAATATCTGTAGCACTAAGAGCTGTCATATCATATCGCCTTGGCAGTCATAATATTCACAGTGTGTCATGAATCATGAGTGTCACTGGTGTGTTGTAATGCAATATGAGAAAATTGTGAGTCTCACAAGCACTCTTTAGAATCATTGGAACTGGGAGAGTGTAGACATCACACTAAAAACATGTATTAACAACAGTTGAAGTCCTAATAGGGTGCCTGTGACACAATGTTGTGATTTAGTCTCAGTTTCTGAGGTCAGCCTACTAGTCTGCATGTTTTTGTAGTTTGCTTCAGATTTTTGGATGTTGTCAAATTATATTACTGTACAAAATGTACTGTAATACAATTCCTGTATATTTTGAGACCAATGGCTGCTGACAAAAAAGGGAGAAAACGAAAAAGGACTTTTTTAATTCAATTTTGTTTAGTCCCAATTCTGTCCTTTACCAAACACTGATTATTCTCTGATCACTATCTTTCTGCATCCAAAGCCTCAGCACCAGTCAGGATATAGGTAAGGTATACATAATGCACACAAATATTATGAAACACATTTGTGTGACGTTTTACCTTTTAATGGCATGGGGATCACATAAGTCAGACGTGGCTGAGTTGAAATACAGACAAAATCCTTCCATAACAAAAACAATGATTTGGTAATCTAATTTTAGGTCAACTAAATGGCAACTTTCTGCAATGGCACATTGTACACAAATAAATCTGGCATTAAAATTTACACAAAATTCGACTTACATTCGCTCTAGTGTTGTGTCAGTGAGCCTCTACAAAGACATTTATTTCTGTCCAGAATTGCATTCATATTTTAACAAATATCTTGCAGAGATTGGAGAGTCAAACAGCTGCAAAAATGCTTCTTCAGCACATCCTAAAGATTCTCAGTGGATTTAAGGTCTGGACTCTGTGATGACCAATCCATGTGTGATAATGATGAAACACTATTTCACAGTTTAAGCCTGATGAATCCTGGCATTGTCATCTTGGAATACACTTGCGTCATCAGGAAGGAAGTTCACTGATAGAAGAACCTGGTCATTAAATATATTCAGGTAGTCAGCTGACCTCATTCTTTGGGCGCATGATGTTCATGTGCCTCTGCTCTTTCTCTAATGCACCCATCACTCAGGGTAACAGGGTAAATCTGGATTCAACAGACCACATGAACTCAGAGTCCGGTCTTGATGCTCCTCAGCAAAATGAAGGCTTTCTTTCAAATTAGCTTCACAGATCATTGATTCTCTTAAGGCTACAAGGCTGTTTAGTCCCAATCCCTGTAGTTCCCTTTGGATTGTGAGTGGGGAAATTCTCTTAATATTTAGAGATGGTTACTCGAGTTTAAGACTCAACTCAAGTCGAACTTAAGTTGCAAAAATAAAAGTCCTCAAGCTGCGTGAAGCAGACACCCCACCCACTTGAAAAATTCCAGCAAATAGACAGAATGGCTAGTGCTTCGTTTGTGCAGGTTTGTGCCGTTGAAATTTTCGTTTGTGCTGTTTTTGTTTCTGAGATATTATAAGGTTTAATTTCGGCCGATGGCATCACCATCCCCCCATTTTGCTCCGAATTGAACCGGAGTGGGCTCATTTTTAGTGCTCAGTCAGTCATTTTCTACCCCTTATTCCATAGTGGGTCGCGGGTGAGCTGGTGTCTATCTCAAGCAGTCTATGAGCAGGAGCCGGGTACACGTTTGCCGGGGTGCTTCGTTTGTGCCGTTGAAAATTTAGTTTGTGCTGTTTTGGTTTCTGAGATATTAAATATTATTTTTTAGGTCATCCAGAGGTCACCATCCCCCGTTTTGCTCCATTTGAACCGGAGTGGTCTACCTTTTTAATGCTCTGTTTGTGCCGCTTTTATGTACGAGCTATATCATTTTTTTTCAGGCGATCACTGATGACTGAAATCAATGACGTCTATGGCCTGCGCTGGACATCATCGCCACAAACCAAGCAGTTGTTAATTTCGTGTTTTTCTTTCTTCATGCAAGTTAAATTGTGTTTTTATCTGATGTTGTAAAATGTGTGCCTTGTTATATTGTTTTGCACTCTATTCCTTAATAAAGATTATGAAATTTTGGTCTCAAAGAAATTGCTTTAAATATGTCTACTAAGTCACCAATGCATTTATCTTTCTACACAGTAATTCAATATTATCCTCTCAACAAATGGGGAAAAAACCACCAGCTGGAGCCTACCATTCCTTGCCCAGAAACCTGACATTGTCTTGCCACCACTTATGATGTAATGTTATAATTTCAATAACTGTTCTGTGGTTATAACGTTTTTTTTTAAAGGTGGTTTTATTAAACTAATCAGCTCGTGTACGCTTGACAAAAGCAGAAGTGCGAGTAGGTCATTGGCTCGAAAGTTTCATAACCAAGTATTTACTTTTGTTTTAAATAAAATTTGAAATGCTCAACAGCATTAATTTCCTAATTTCTGCATTAAATGTAAGAAATTTTATAAAAGAGCTTGAGCATTTGGCAACTTTTGAAAATACGAAAATTCTCACTCCCTGTGGGAAAGACGCAATGTCATAGGGATTTTTGCTCCGACCTTTGTTTGTCCAGGTGAGAAATTTAGGATATCGTACTAGAGACTAATTATCGTATTTTGGAGAGAAATTATCGTACACTCGTCATAAACCAAAATAACAAGTCTGTTGATTGTTAATAGCGTCTCACAGGCACTCGCAGCTTTGTGGCGTCAGAACGAATGGATTCATCACAGCCGGCAGCCCACAGTGCCGGGCCATCTGCTTCTTCTTTCTTTCTTTTTTTCTTTCCTCAATCATGGGGGTCGGGTGGCAGTGGACTATTCAGGATAATCATGGCCGTTGTTCTGAGGCAAACCATATACGTCACTCTAGGTCACATTTAGAAAACGGCAAGATTGGCTGGATTTTCCGAGATCCGGACACATGATGCCTTCAGGTTCACAAAAAAACTCCGACAGACAGTGTCGACAGCTATGAACAACTGATTACAACACCCTATTCACGGAATGGTCAAACTATCGACATTTAGGCCTTTTTTGGATATTGATCGTACATCGTTAATCGGAGAGCAAATTGTCGTTACAAATACATATTATCGTACCCCTGGCGACCCCTGGTTTCACCCACTATTGTGATCACCCCACCACTGGGGGGGGGGGGGGTTTTATTAAAACTTCCCCCCTTTTCCACTGACAGTATCTTTTAAAAAACCTCGAATAGTGTGTTTTTATGAAAAAAGTAGACTACATCCTTAGAATTTTTTTTACTATACTTGTACAAAAAAGGTAAGTAAAACTAATTTGAGTTTTAGATAAAAACACTGTTTCCTCTGCAATCCCACCCCCCGATTTGCAGGGGGATTCATGGTGGCTGCCTTGCAAAATTTTAATATTTTTCTGTAAACCCACAATTTCAATTACATTTTTAAGTCCAGACTTTTTAAAAAATGTTAAAACAAAGATTTTCTGCAAACTATTCCATTCATATTCAGTCATCGATGTTTAGGCACATCAGTAGACTCCACAGAACTAAGACACATTTTTTTAAAGTTTTGAAACAGATACTTCAATTGAAAAATTCACAAGACAAGTAGTAAAAAATTCAACATTTAAAAAATAAAAAAAAAACATACTATAATTACAACACAGCATAAATGGCATACAGATTTGAAAAAAGAAAAAAATTTAAACAGAATTTTTAGTTGTGATAGAATGCTGAAATATCAATGTTTTGTGGCTTTGGAGATTTTATAAGGCCAGAATAATATTTTGATTATGCTAATTAAAGCCTTTTCATTCTTTAACTAGATGCCTCGACAGCCATCAATAGACAGGGATTCCCTTTTTGCAGTTCTCTGCACTTCAAAGAGGCTATCCTTTAAATGGCAAAATAGCCACTCCAGCTGCCACTATTTTGGACAGAATTAAGTCAGCAGCTGGAAACCAAGATGTCTCCAAAAGCCCTGTACACTTTTGTAAAGTCAACAGACACAACATCTGGTCATGTTTGGAGATCAGTGAGCAGGAAAGTGATCGTGAGAGCAGTGTGGACACAGAGTTTGACTCTGGGTCCATTTCTCCTGGACAAGACGACTGCTCAGTTTCAGCTTGAAGTTCCTTTTGAGGAATGGATCAAATTTTTTGTTTTTACCTGAGAAAGTGGATATAATGACCAGAAGGGAATATATGATTTTGAAGCTGGCACTTGGAGTCATGTAATTAACCATTTGATTTTGAAAAGAGATCAAAAGCACATGTACATTTGTGTTCCAGAGAGCAAAAGTTTATCCAACTGTCACAAGCAACTACATAGATATCAAAGGCTTCTGTAAAGAGTGTCAAGGCCATATTAAAATGACTTGTGCTAGAGAGCCAACAGTAAACAGCCCAATGCTGCTTCAGTGTTCCATCGAAGACACTGATATCTTCCTGCACACTGGGCAATCCAAAAGTTCATGTCTGGAAACCTTCGTGCACAGATTTAAAAAGCTGTGTGAGGCAGGATGGAGCCGGATGTATGGAGGTCAGCAAAGCCATCAGATTTGATGGATATTGGAGATGCTGAGCCAAGTCACCTTCCAAATTTGGCCACCCTACGAAAAGCTAAGCAGGAGAGAAGAGATTTGGAATTAGGTGACAAAGTCCCATTTTGTTCTTTGCAGTTATTAAATTATAGCACACCTCACAGTGGTAGTATAAGAGACATTGGTCTAGAAAAGTTTCTTCTGCCACTTATTGGAGTCAAACACAGCTACATGTGTATAAGGCATTGTCCACAAAAGCCCTTTACTAGTTTGCTTTGACGCAATTGCTCCAGTTGGTGAGAAGACTGGTGAGACCAAATGGTACATCTGGCCACATCTTCCTATATCAGGGGCGTCTGGCAGGGGACAACTCCTCAGTCCCCGTTGTGCAAATGCTGTCAGAGAGACACGACATTAATGCAATTGCAACATGGCTGACAGATGGCTTTGTACAGTGCTGCTGTACCAAGAAAGCCGTGAGTGACCTTTTCTCTGGCTCTTCTTGGTGCTCTTGGGAAGGCCTTCACTCCTTACCCGATCTGAAGACATACATATTACCGAATGCTTCCGTGTGCTACTTGGGAACCAATTCAATTCAATTAATTCAGTTTATTTATATAGCGCCAATTCCACAACACATGTCGTCTCAAGGCACTTCACAAAGTCAGGTACAAACATTCAATTAATCTTAATCATTGAACAGTGCAGTCAGATTCAGTTATTTTATTCAAATTGGATAAAAAGTTTTCTGTCTAAGGAACCCAGCAGATTGCATCCAGTCAGTGACTTGCAGGCATTCACTCCTCCCGGATGAGCATGTAGAGACAGTGGACAGTCACTGGCGTTGGATTTGGCAGCAATCCCTCATACTGAGCATGCATGTAGCAACAGTGGAGAGGAAAACACTCCTTTTAAGAGGATAAACCTCCAGCAAAACCAGCCCAGTGTGAGCGGCCATCTGCCACGACCGACTGGGTTTTAGAGAGAACAGAGCAGAGACACAAGAAGAACAAAGAAGCACTGATCCAGGGGTGTGGTTTTTATTTTTTTTTTTACTTTCTATGGGAAGGAAAGATACATGTTAATGGATGTAGCTCTTTAGTCGTTTCACCTAGAAAGAAGGAACAGGATAAACTCTGAGCCAGTTTTCAAGTTAGAAGTCTGAAGAGAGCACATATAATTAGTTACAGTAAAAGCTCAGTCAGTAGCTATGTCTAGGAGAGAGAAAGGGTTAAACACTGAAAGACAGGGCCATGTGGATCATCGGTAGAGGGTGAGCATTAAGTTGCCAGCAGAAGCTTGGAGGATTCCCCTCTCCAGAAAGGTGTTACCAGTCTGCAAAACCTTCCTCCTTGTTTTATGAGGGTTGATGTGGCACACTGCATAAAGATGATCTGTCAGTGGGACTGCCTGAAAACAAGTCACACCGTGTCAAAATTTCTTTGTCATGGGGGGGGGGGGGCAATAGCAAAGCTTCTTCAATCACAGTGCTTGGACCAAGCAAAACAGCTAATACATGCCAATCACTGTTTTGGCCCTCAGTGAGGCAGAGGGTGACGATAGTTTTGGAGTCCCTCTCGAATCAGAGATCTGCAAAAAAATATGCTAAAACCCAGATCACAGAAGACTCCATCCACCATTCCAGCTGAAGACACTAAGAAGCGCATCAAGTGGATCCTTTTGACGAGATCCAGACTGACCTACGTGGTCCTGGGTATCAAACATATGCGAGGAGAGCAGGTTCACTCGCTGCAGCATACGGGGTATAGGGGATAACATCCATTTCCTCCCTGATATTGTTCCACACATAATAAGACTAGCAAGTTACTTACCACTTTGGACAGGAGTAATGGTCCCCTTTCTTCAAAAGCACCAGTCCTCACAGCAAGCTCAGCCACTGTTGAAGCAGAATCAAAAAATGTAAAGCATGGCCTTTTTAAACACGAGAACTTACCCATTCGAGTTGATTGTTTTATTTCTCGTCATCTTTTCCTTTATTGAAGGAAATATGCGGAATTTTTCGCAAAAGCGAAAAATGATGAGGTGGTTTTGAAAAACTGGAGGGACTAATTCTTCCCCCCAGAAAAAAGGAAGAGGACTTCTTATCTCACTTCCTGCACTGAATGGCTCCATGCAGATCCATCTTTTGGGGCAAAAAGAGTGAAAGTGGGACTATTAAAAATGGAACCTGCATCAACCGATTAGAGTTGGGAAATCCAACAATCTCGTTTTTCTGAACACGTGCATTTGATGCGTTTTGTCAGTGCTTATGCTGTGGCTTTCTGTGACAGCTCAGTATTTCAAAATGTTGTCAGTAAAAACAGTGACAACCCCACTCACTGCTGGTAAAAGCCATTGCTACAGATGGTGTGAGCCCCAAAGATCTATTCACAGAGGGCAGAGCTGCTTAGTGTAAATGTGTTTGAAAAAAATCCAGTTGAGGTCTGGTGCCCATCAAATCAATGCCCAGTGCAATATCTCCATGGTCATTGGAAAAACATGGAGAAATAATCCACGTTACGTCTCAAACACTGCTCTGCACAGTTCTGCCAGCTAAACAAAGGAACAACAAGGGAAGTACCATTTGTTTCTCCTGACATTTCTGTGCCTGATGGACTCTGGCGTGGCCTCAGCTTGACATTTCAGTGGAAACGGACTCTTCCTTCCAGAGTCTCCCTGCCTTCGCCCACTACGGAAGAATCAGAATGTCCAGTTTGAATTAAAAACAGGAGCCAGCACCTCAGGAAAAATGGTTTGTGCTGGACTGTTACTCACAGCTACAGCATTGGAGAAATAGCATGGATTGACACTGCCCTTGCAAACCGAGACTCAATTTCCTTTGAGTGAATTTCCCCCCATTGTGGCTCTCCAAGGAAAGACATTCACTTTGAGAGGAGTCATCGCTTTTCAAGGAAGCTTGACTAAAGATGGTCTGGGGACATTACACTGCATACTGCGAAGAGCTCCGTGTGTGTGGGAGCTTTATGATGACCTGGCAAATATAGTGAAGACGTGTCTGAAAAGAGGACAAATACAACCACATGCAGTTTGTACACAGCAGACTGAATGCTGTGAATCAACACATTTTGGGGGAAAAGTTCTGAGAAGCCCAGATCAAAAAGGCAAATACATTTTGCCATGGTTTGATATTCCTGACCATAGAAAATAGGTTCTTATTTTAATTTCTTGTTACAAGTTCTTAGATGGTTAAGTATGCCATATTTTACCTGTGGTGATTTTATAACATAAAGTAAATTTTTCCAAATCAGAGGTGTTTATTCTTCTTAATAGTATAATGTAGATTACATTTTCAAACAGTAACTGGTATTGCGTGATCTCAGAAGTCATGGTTCATGGTTACCTCTCTCAATAATTAGAATAGAAAACCTTTATTGTCCACAATAGGGAAATTTGAGTGTGGTCAGCACCAAACCATAAGCAATGAATGTATACAGTTCAATTTTCACAAAAATTGTAGAAACTTACCCAAACTAAAAGCTATAAGGAAACAAACTGGAAAAAACAATCACAAAAAGGCTGAATAGGATTTACAGTAAAGGAGTGGAAATACAATACTGTGGCAGTTATCAGTAAGGTATAGGTTATATATATTAATTAGACCTGCAGACACAATCAGGTGACAGTGGTGACAGCATTTACGTAAACACTTGATCAGAATTAAAAACTTCAATATTGGCACGAAAGTAGAAAACCTATTGTTTGTTGGAAGTAGTGATGGTTAGCCTATAAAGTCTAACAGCAGCTCTGATCTGCAAAAAATGTACTTTATCCACGTAAGGTAAAAGCTTTACTTAGGCTAAAAGGGCCTCTCCATGTCTTTACTAGCTTCATGCATGGGATGGGAAATATTTTCCAACTATGAATATTTGGTCATGTGCCCACCTCATGCCCTGCAGTTGCACCTCAATGCCCTCCAGTCGGTGACAGTAATGCCCCAATTACCTTGCCAACCATCAATAAACTAAATCAAAAAAAGAGAAGAAAACAGTACAAACCTGCACAAACGAAGCACTAAAAATGAGCCCACTCCGTTCAATTCGGAGCAAATGGGGGATGGTGACGTCATCGGCCAAATTAACGTATAATATCTCAGAAACCAAAACAGCACAAACGAAAATTTTAATGGCACAAACCTGCACAACGAGGCACTAAAAAATGAGCCCACTCCGGTTCAATCGGAGCAAAATGGGGGATGGTGACCTCTGGATGACCTAAAAATAATCTTTAATATCTCAGAAACCAAACAGCACAAACGAAAATTTCAACAGCACAACCTGCACAAACGAAGCACTAACCATTCTGTCTATTTTGCTGGAATTTTTCAAGTGGGTGGTGGTGTCAGCTTTCACGCAGCTTTTTAAGTTTTTATGTCTAATGCATCAGCCTGTTTCTTTTCATCCTCTATCTGTTCTTTTTTTTCTCCTCCAAATATTCCTGCATGTGGTGTAACGAAATGTCTCTCCCACCAAGCGTGACCAAACCTTCTAATCTGTGGGTTTCCTCGCATTAATTTTCCTTCAGGTATTCATTCCATCACAGTTTGTCTAAAATATTGAATACCATCGAGTCACTGTCTGATACAGGTTTCTACTGCCTCATAAAGAAACAACATGTGTAAACCCGCTTCAGAAAAATTTAAGCATGTGTCTAATTTTTTTAGATGGAACATGCCACACAGCACGTCTCCCATCCCTCCAGCCACAGCAAAATAAGGTGTTGCATCGCATTGATAAGAGGTGCAGGCCGCATTCTCATTAACTTGGAGATTACTGCGTGTAGTGCTGCGACCCAAAGTTTGCCTGTGAAATCTCCCAATGCTAAAGTTATACCAGCTAATAATCTGTCTAACTCATCTAACCATGGCCTCAGTAAACGGATTATTAGGGTTAATGTGCGGTGGAGGCATTTTAGTTCGTTACCACGCGAGCTGCTGCATTAAACGCCCCCCAATTTCTCTCTGCCTTTTCCACACTTCATGCATATTTTGCTCTTATTCCAACACACCCTCTGACAATTTATAGGTAATTTTAACATAAAATAATAAAATAGGACATATTGTACCAGTTCTCTGTCTCAGCTGTTTTTAGACTGAAGGTAATTTGTTGTGAATCAAACAAAAAGGTTTTGCAATAATTTTACTTTTAATTTTTGTTAGCAGCTGAATGAAGGACAAGGAGAAAAGGAGTTAGGCCTGATAAAAAACATTTTGCTAAGACAATAATGACACATTTTGAGGTTTATAGAAAAGAAACTTAATCTGAAGTTTTTGTTGACAGAAGTTTTTTCTTAAACTCAGAGATGTTTACTTTGGGCCAGATAACTGAGTCTTCTTTGTCATCTACATAAATGACCTTTTAACGTTACACTCATCAAAGTGTTCACTCCTGAGGCTCCAATGTCTTATTTCTTTACATTTTTAAAAAGGAAAGTGGTATTAAGTTGATTTTCCTAAATCTTAGTCAAATGGTAAAATCCTAAACCGAATTTATTAGTTCTCCAACCTCTGACAACCCAGGGTTCAGACCAGGAAGTCACAGGGTCGTAGTTTAATACTCCTCTCTGCAGCACATCTGTACTGCTACCCACCATTACCCTATTAAGACAGTGTCCTCGCCCACGGCCAAAATTGAATAGATTAAAAATTATCTAAAAAGAGGAAATCAGGAAAATCTAATAAAAATAAACACAACTCAGACTAAAAATAAACATAAAACAATTAAAAGTGGCTTACTGAACATAAGATCTCTCTCTTCAAAGACTTTGCTAGTTAGTGACCTGATTTGTGACAATCAGATTGATTTATTTTGCCTCACAGAAATCTGGCTGCAGCAAAAGATTATGTTACTATAAATGAGTCAACTCCTACTAATTATTTAAATTTTCACACATTCCTCGGAAATACTGGGCGAGGAGGAAGGGAGTAGCAACCATCTTTCGGTCCGATTTAGTTTCGTGTGAGTCCCCAGACCAATCAATAGCTACAACTCTTTTGAATATTTAATCCTAGTTTTCCTCATCCAAATTGCAAAGCACTAAAACCACTTCTGTTTGTTGTTTTTGTACCGTCCACCAGGCCCTTACGCTCAATTTTTAGATCAGTTTTTCAGACCTTTTATCTGATTTAGTGTTAAATACAGATAAAATTTATTATAGTGGGGGGGATTTTAACATTCATGTTGACACTGAAAGTGATAGCTTAAATATAGCCTTTAATGGTATCTTAGACTCAGTTGGCTTTACTCAAAACATTACCAACCTACCCACGTTTGTCTTCATTCTCTGGACCTTGTGCTGACATATGGCATTGAGTGTAAAGACATAACAATATTTTCCTCACAACCCTGTGCTGTCTGACCATTTTTTTTGTTGTTTTAATAACCTTTGAGTTTTAATTTAACCAGGTACTCCACACCTGAAAAGAAAATTTCATTATAGTAGATCATTATCAGACCAATGCTGTAACAACCTTTTAAAGAATCTGTTCCACTTTTAATTTCCTCATTATCACAGAAAACAGAGTGGAGGCAATAATTCTGTTTCTTCCCTTCACAAATTGATTCTCTTGTTCATAGGTTTACTTCATCATTGCGTGGTGCATTAGACAATGCAGCCGCCCTTGAAAAAGAAGGAAATTATTCATAGGAGGCAGGCTCCCTGGTTTAATTAAATTCAGAGCTGCGTACTTTAAAGCACAATGTTAGAAAATTGGAGCGAAAATGGCGCTCTACACACCTAGAGGATTCCTACTTAATCTGGAAAAATATCCTACTGTTGTATAAAAAGACACTTCACCAGCTAGAACAGCTTATTTCTCATCATTAATAGAAGAGAACACAAGAATAAATCCTAGGTTTCTCTTTAGTACAGTTGCTAAACTTACACAGAGTCATAGCTCTGTTGAGCCATCCATTCCCTTAGCTCTCAGCAGGTTGTGAGGCTTTATGGGATTCTTCCCAAAAATAAAATTGATTCTATTAAGAGAAAATCTTTGACACACTCCCGAAGATGATTACTTCATCCTCAACAAGTGAGACACCATTGGAAGTAACTGTAGAACCTGATCTTGTTTTGGACTGTTTTGATCCTGTGGAGCTTCCAGAGTTATCATAAAATACTAGCTTCATCTAAACCTTCAACTTGTATGTTAGACCCAATCCCACCCAAATTATTTAAGGAAGTGTTACCCTCTGATTACCAGCCCCCTTTTTTTTTTTTTTTTTTTGTTATTTTAGATATGATTAATCTATCTTTAGTAAATGGAATATTCCACAAGCCTTTAGGTAGCTGTAATTAAACCTTTGCTTAAGAAACCTTCGCTTGATCAAGATGATTAATAAATTTACAGACCGATATCCAATCTTCCATTCTTATCTAAATTCTTTGAGAAAATAGTTGCTAATCAAATGTGTGAGCATTTAGACAGCAATGACCTGTTTGAAGAGTTTCAGCCAGGTTTCAGAGCTCATCATGCTCATCATATGCTTCCATATGCTTCCAATAGGTTAAATTATCAGGCAGCATAGAATAAATTTTCACTGTTACACTGAAGACACTCAGCTTTTACTTATCCATGAATCCTGATGAGCCCAACCAGTTAGATAGACTACAAGCATGTCTTGAAGACATAAAAACTTGGATGACTTTAAATTTTCTGCTTCTAAATTCAGACAAGACAAGAAGTTGTCGTCTTTGGACCGGAGTCTTTAAAAAGAAACTGTCTTAGTCAATCACTTACTCTGGATGGCATTAAAATGACCTCCGATAATAAAGTAAAAAACTTGGTGTTATTTTTGACCAGGACATGTCATTTAAATCCCATATTAAACAGGTTTCTAGGATTTCTTTTTTCATCTCCGGAACATTGCCAAAATTAGAAATATCCTGTCCAGGAGTGACGCTGAAAAATAGTCCATGCATTTGTTACTTCAAGCTGACGTCATTGTAATTCTTTACTATACAGGATGTCCACAAAATGGCTGTTTAAAAGCCTTCAACTGATTCAAAATGCTGCAGCAAGAAGTTTTGATGAAAATTAAAAGAGAAGATCATATTTCTCCTATTTTAGCTTCCCTCAATTGGCTCCCTGTTAAATCCAGAATAGAATTTTAAATTCTCCTCACATATAAAGCCCTAATGATTTAGCTCCATCGTACATCAGAGATCTGATTTGTTCCATATGTTCCTAACAGAGCACTTCGTTTTCTCAGACTGCAGGTTTACTGGTGGTTCCTAGAGTCTCTAGAAGTAGAATGGGAGGCAGATCCTTTAGTTATCAGGCTCCTCTCCTGTGGAACCAGCTCCCAGCTTTAGTCTGTGAGGCGGTCACCCTGGTCTACTTTAAGGCTAGGCTTAAACCTTCCTTTTGATAAAGCTTATAGTTAGAGTGGCTTAGGTTATCCTGAGCTATCTCCACTTATTGTACCTCCGTCTTCTTCTCCCTTGTTGGATGGAGTAAGGAGGAGTCAGGTTTAGCCTAAACCGGGCTCAGTTATGGTTGAGGTGCAAACACACCCTCCATTTCTGCTACCTGTATGACCCCCTCTCTTTTTCAATGGTTTATGGTCAATCTGACAGAGAGAGGTACCCCATATTGTTGTTTTAGTATAACAATGACCATCAGTGGGCTCTAGATGGACAAACTGTCTACTTTTAAGGCTAGGCTTAAAAAACTTTCCTTTTTGATAAAGCTTATAATTAGAGTGGCTTAGGTTTACCTGAGCTATCTCTGTAATTTATGCTGCTATAGGCTTAGGCTGCTGGAGGACATAATGACCACTTTCACCCTCTTCACTACATTCTCACACTACTCTCCAATTTGTATGATATTTAGTTGTTATTTCAGCCTTTTAACTTGTTCTCTCTCTTTTTCTTCCTAGAAGCTACACCTGGCTGACTCTGTGTCTACCTGTAACACCTTTCTGGAGAGGGGCATCGTCGAGCTTCTGCTGGCAACAACTTAATGCTCACCTCTACGCGATGATCCAATGGCCCTGTCTTTCAGTGGTTTAACCCTTTCTCTCTCCTAGACATGGCTACTGACTGAGCTTTTACTGTAACTAATTATATGTTCTCTCTTCAGACTCTAACCTTGAAACAACTGGCTCAGAGTTTATCTGTTCTTTTCTTTCTAGGTGACAAACTACTAATGAGCTACATCCTTTAACATTTAACCTTTTCCTCCCATAGAAAGTACTCCTGGATCAGTGCTTCTTTGTTCTCTTTGTGTCTCTGCTCTGTTCTCTCTAACCCCCAGTCGTACTTGGCAAGTGGCCGCTCACACTGAGCCTGGTTCTGCTGGAGGTTTCTTCCTGTTAAAAGGGGAAGTTTTTCCTCTCCACTGTCGCTACATGCATGCTCAGTATGAGGGATTGCTGCAAAGTCAACGCCAGTGACTGTCCACTGTCTCTACATGCTCATCCGGGAGGATGAATGCTGCAAGTCACTGACTGGATGCAATCTGCTGGGTTTCCTTAGACAGAAACTTTTTTTATCCAATTTGAATAAATAGCTGAATCTGATTGGACTGTTCAATTATTAGGATTAATTGGAATGTATGTACCTGACTTCTTGTGAAGTGCCTTGAGGACGTCATGTGTTGTGAATTGGGCGCTATATAAATAAACTGAAACTGAAAAACTGATCTAATGAGACATGAATAATCAATGAAATTGAGGAAACCTACTGCATATCTGGCTGGGGAGATTTTGTTTTAACGGTGTATGGGGGTGTGCGACACCAGCTGCCGCTGCTCGCTGACACATTCACTGACACGCCTTACTTTATAGTGAAACAACATCCTTCACACATGCGGAGGACACTGGTTGTGTCTGACTCTGGAAGAGAAATGGCGAAGTCAGCTTTTTTGACTCTTACGGGTTCCCTCCGAATTTTGATTCCTACCCGTCAAGCATCGTAACATTTTTAAAAGAGAGATCATCAAAAATATTGTATCACAATAACCAGCTTCAGAACACTCAGTCCACAGTGTGCAGTCACCACTGTATTTATTATCTCTGTCATAGAGCATGCGGTTTATCACTGCAGCAAGTATTGACTAAATACACCGGAGATGTTTTTAAGAATGATTTAATGGTTTCTAACTTTGTAAAAAAAATACCAGAAATGTGTCATTAATCAGAGTTCTACATTTTTCACTCACAGGATTATTATGGAATTTAAATTGTCTTTTTTTCTGATTTTAATTTTGTTTAAATTCTAAAGAAAATGTATATTGGTGTGTGTGTGTGTGTGTGTGTGTGTGAAGTAGAGCATGATGCTAGACATGAAAATATAATCAATGAAGATCTTATTGAATGAAAGACATAGGTTGCACATCTCAATTTCTTTTAACGGTTTATGATAAAAATGTGATCCATCAGGGAGGTACTATTGTTTTACGAAGAGACTTTTTTGGCTTCATGTTAGTATTTTTAGGGTCTTCCTGCTTGGATCTCGACCAATGGGGAGAAAGAGTTATCTGCTTTTTTCTTCTCTGCTTAATGCGGGGGGGATGCTTCAGCACTTTCAATAAATGATCCCTCTCCCTTTGTTTTGAGCCGTCTATATTCATCACGAGCATAAGGGTTATTGACAGAAGATATGGGGATGGTTACCTCTGACAAGGTGTGTAGAAAGCCTGACCATCCTTTGGGTGGCGGTGCTCCAGATTTTTTAAATGGTAGCATGAGATTTTTCAACAAGTCAATCATATAGGACCCTTTACAACATTTCCTTCAAATACAAATTCTCCTCGCGAAGTCCCACTTCTTTCGGATAATTTCTTCAAAATGTACTCAGCATTTTTACGGTTATGCTTTGGCAGGCTTTTCAGTACATCCATAACAATCTGATCCGAAGCAATCTGGTCATGCCCCGGGCCATGTTTTTCTTCATATCGCTCATGCTCTGGAGTATCGCTCGATGTGTCACGCTGAAGCGTCAAACTCACCTGTGGTTCTTCTTTCATACCCTGCTTGAGTAGAGTTAGATACCTCTGCAAAAGTGCATCATATTTTTTTATGTTTTTATAAGAAGTCAAACTGGGGTCATTCAACATCGCTCTCATTTCAGCAACCAAATTCTCCTCCGCCGTCTCTCTGATGGATGTTTCTGACTGGGTCAGATGCCTGAACTGATGAGGTGAAATGAGAAACATGTTCTGCGATGTTCTGAGAGACATTATCTCCTGATGATTCCACTAACTAGATCACCGATTAAGGGGGCAAGAGCCGTTAGGATGGGAAGAATAAAACCACCTCCCTGGTTTTTGAGAGCCAGCTGTTTACGTTTGATGCCGGTTCTTTTATCAGCCAACAGCCTGATGATTTTTTTCTGCTTCTTCAATTTCCGGTGTTGAGAGGGTGATACTTTAATGTTACCTTTTAAAATATTCAGAGCAATCTCACACAGAGCCTGAAGAAAGTAGGGTGAGGAGTGTGTGAGAATATCTTTACGTTTCTGAGGAGTGGCCTGGTATAGAGCCCTGAATAATGGGACATTCTTTTTATACGTGCAGACATGATGACTTACTTTGTTTTGGGCACATACACAGCAGGCCACTGGTGAGGAAGTATGCCTGTTCCCAGTCTGAAATGTTCTGGACAGGTAGGCATGAAATCGATGATCAAATAACCATGAGCGTCTCTCGTTGCGTCTTCAAAACTCTCCAGGAAGAGACCCTTTTGCGATAGAAACATTTGGCGGGCCAGTTTATTCAACTGCAGTTTATCTCTCGGGTTATTAAACAACATCATATAATTACAGTTCAAAATAATGGTGCGACTGTACTTTCCCTGATGAAACACATTCTGAGTCAACAGCATGACGCTCATATTACGATGGTGACGAAACTGTGTAAAGACCTTCATTACGTTTTCATCATCTGAGGCTTGAGCAATTACATCATCTAATATGATCAGGTGATTCTGATCAGGATGAAACAGGTTTTCATCTTCAAAAGAATGAGGCAATCCTTCCACAAATTTAATATTTTTATTCATCTTCTCCAATCCAGCATACATGGGCTGAAAAGATGTGTAAATCCATACAATATTTTCAGGAACAACATCCATGACAATTTTGCAAAACACTTTTTACAAAAAAAGTTTTCCCACACCTGCTGGGTCCAACAATCATACATGAGAAAGGCGCTCTAAATCTAGGATCAAAATCAATCTCCTGTAAATCGACGGAATGCAAATTTTTTTGATTTATTTTTATCTTTCTTCCTCTTCTTATGCTCTAATAACAAAAAGGCAGAGTTGTCCCGTCAGACAAAAGGCGTCTCTTGTCATACACCAACTGAAACCTTTTAACAAATGCTGCATTTCTTAAGCGGAATCTCTTTTTATCCCGCCTGATGTTGTGCTGGGGAATTCGATGACACCCTCACTGGATCCTGCTAAGTAGTCCTCAACCAGCCCTTTGATGCTGTCAAAAATGACCCTCCCGCTGCATTCATGCATCTGAGTGATGCCTGTAGCACGTATCACTAGCTTTTTTTGGTTTTTAGTTTGGTATGCATAACTCTTGGGTCCTGTTGATGCAAACTCCAAAATGCTGTCTCCCCCTAGCTCGTCAGTAAGATCCCCCAGATAATTTCCTAGTTCCAAAAGAGTTTCACCACTTTTTGTCACATAAATCAAACTGTCCGTGTCAATATAAATGAATCTGTCCCGCAATTGCTCCATGCTGCTGAGAAGTTTTAAACATGCATAAGGTGGTGAATGCTGCAATAAACACATTGTTTTTCCCTTGCTTGGGGGGGAGAGGATGACATGTTGCTGTAGTTCCACTGCACTACACACATTTCAGGGTTGAAGAAATGGAAGTAGTTAACCCTGTATTTACTCGAGAACATGAAGCTAAAAAACTCATCAGGGTTAGTGATGACTGTGGTCTGAGACAGATCACTTTGTTGCGCAAACCTTCCGCAAAAGCTGTTTAAACAGAGTTTTGCTACCTGTCTTTTGGCAGGGTTCACCTCGATTTTGCCTGCGTCTAATTGGATACCCTGGTGGAGTTTGTAGCCTGTTACATACTTTGACCTGCTCTCCTCATCCACCGCTTCAGAAGGGTAGCCTGAAGCCTCCTGCTTACCCTTTAAAAATTAGTGAATGTAACCTTTAAAGATTGTGCTACTGCTCTTCTCAAAATGCCAAACCACACTGCAACGCTTTACAAAACTCTACACTCACCCACACACCCATCAGAGCTCTGTCCTCATCATTATGCCTGCAGGGACCTGACTGGTTATTTATTTCAGCACGTGTGCGGCAGAGAGTAAACACAAGTTTATCTTGGGATGTTCTGTAAGGTAAAACGGGGAAAAAGAGACCTCGTGGGGGGTACACCACAGCTTTGATGATGCCAAAGTAGCTGCAGGGGTCATCAAAATCTTTGTAAATGATGGTAGGGTGCCCGGGGGGAAAGACGCAGTTAGCATTTACATAAGGTTACAGATATGTGTAATCCACATAGTGTACAGTTTCACGTGGCCCCGCTGTGTACCTCAACCTCACAGGGCAGGTGCGACCACCATACAGAGCATCTCAGGGTGATAGCGGTTCAGGTGCATTAACTTTCTCAAGAAAGCTGATCATCATGTGATTTTTTCATTTCAGTCCACTCATGCTCCCAAATAACCTCGAGGCAAAGGCCATACACAGTTTGGAGTACCTTGATTCTCTCAACAGTGAATGCGTAAAACTGTTCAAATGCTACCCCTCTCAAAGGACATGTCTCATGAGGTGAATAACACAATAGCCGGGTTTCAGTCACGTGATTTTGATGACGCGCGAAGAGGGCGCAGTTTCAGATGGAGGGCAGGAAGTAAAATGTCAATGGAGGCAACCGTTGCGGAGAGTCCATATTGTAGGGATTTAGGTCCAGTTTCCAGACGACGATACAAACAGTTAATTGAGAGATATGTTGGATGTGACCCGTATCTCATCAAGTTGAGTGAGTTTTCGAGAGAACTTTAAGATTTGCCGTTAATCGAGGCTGTTGATATCACGAACTATCTGGTACTTCAAACCTCTTACTACACTAAACAGCAGATGAAAGCCTACAAAAGTCTGGAGGCCTATAACTTTTTTGTCAGCGGGTGGGTCCAGAACCTCGGCATCAAAAAACACCAAACGCGCCGCGAAACTTATCGTTTGGTCTTTGTGCCAAGGTGAGTGTTAGTTAATTATCATAATAATAGTGGAGATTTTAGCGGTTAGCAGTGTAGAGGCTGAAAACCAACCATACACCACCCTCCGTTATCCTCGGCTACATTAGCCTGACAGTCGTTTGTGTTTTTCCAAGGTACCACCTCTCAAAGATCAAATGAAAAGGCCTCTCAAGACCTGGATTATTGCGAAGGAGGATGGAGAAGTCATTGCAGGTCATTGGCAATTGCAAGGCGAGGTAAGTATTTACGTATGCTATTATGTTTATCCACGATATCACACAGGTACAGCTAGCATACTGCCCGTATTCTTCCGAACCAAGGTTAGAAAGCATGCTTCACGCGCGTTAAACCGTGTCTAATTAATCTAATGTAATATTTCTTATTATATTAAGTAGGCTAGATTGTATATCAAAATGTGATGATATAGATGTCATGCTGCCCCTGGTAGATTGCATTTAAGGTTTACGAAGGTCAATCTATAATTCAGCGACTATCAGAATCGTGTTCTCATGTAGGGGTCAGTGCACTATTTTCCTTGAAGCTGGGGTCAAAGGATGCGAGATACAGCTTCTTGCACTACAGAGCGAAGTGGCAAGTGGCTGATGCCATCACATGTAAAAAAAGGTAGGATGACAGAATGGTTTTTGGACACTGTGTCACAAAAGCTAAATTAAGATGGTAACAAACAAATGTTTATGTTGTTTCCTTTGCTTACAAAACAACAGCATACAGATGTTGCAAATGCACCTTTTTATTTATATATGTGTATATTGTACATTGTAAATATGTATATTCTGTAGTGCAAAAACAAAACCAAAGAGCAAAGTGTACCGGAGTCAAATTCCTTGTTTGTATGTACAAACTTGGCAATAAAGCTGATTCTGATTCTGATTCTGATTATGTATTTGCTCCGGTGGATAAAGATACTATGTAGTTATTGATCCCAGAACTTGAAAATTATTGGGCAGTAGCATAACATACAGAAATACAATAAAATATATATATTTCAAATCACAATATGCCGTAGACGCAGACAACTAGATATCATCTTTATGGGCATAATCACAATTCACTAACTGACACTTTCTTTGCACATGGAGTGTTCATATAACAACAATATGATTTTAATCTTGACAGGATTTTACCTGGTTAATCAACAATTAATATATGCCCAAGGATTTTTATTAATCATACAAAATTACTAAGACCCACAAAAACATTTTTGGCATTGCAATCCTGTGATGATAGGGCTCTTCCATTTTGTTTGTTTGTTTGTTTACTAGCCATAATACATGCCAGATTTATACTGCATATAGATAATTAAAGACCACAGATATGTGGAATTTGTTATCCTTTGTGTGTAACTTATTTTTCAGATTCCTGCTGCTCCCAGTAGCTATGATCGACTGTCATCAGCATAGTCCAAAAAACAAAAGCTTGATGGTTCCATCGACGGCAGGAAACTGAAAACACGGTGGGAGAATCATCTCTATGTCCAAGAGTGAGAGAGACTGTTCAGCTCAGGTGTAACTGTATGCTATGTTTTTTAAGACATTAAGCAACAACTACACCCAGGAGTGCAGCACTGATGGCTAGGGAGCCTTACCACAAAGAATTTATCCCTAAATCCAGCATGCTACCTAAAACTATTCTGGAAATACCGAACCACAGAGACTCTGCAGCTTCCTTCGAAAGAGCTTGAAGAGCTCTGCCAGGAATTCCAGCTAGAAGAGGCTCACCCTGTCCAAAGTCCAAGCTGTAGAGAGAGGCAACCAGAGGTCAAAGGTGCAAGCAGGATTTGGTTTAAGCAAAGAGCTGGACGCATAACAGCCTCTAGCTGCTGAAACAAGTTCTTAAGACAAATTCCCAGCAACCCATCCAAGAGCTTGATCAAGGCTATATGCTACCCAATAAGCATATAGGTTCACGACAGCTGCTACAAGGTATTAGGGTTTGAATTAGGGTAAGACAGAGGTAAGTATTTTATGTTTATGAGGCTGTCCCTAATGGACTAAGAATGTTCTATGAAATGACGAGAGTCCACTTCACAACTATAAAGTTGTGGTGCATACTCAGTATTTTACTGTAGTCCTTCTTCAGTTAGACAACACTTACTGGTTTTCATTGTTTAATTAATGGAAGGGACAGCCTTGACGGGTCATCATAATTTATAGGGTTATAAGGCTAGCATTATACAGGAGTAGGACAGATCACAGTGTGGATAGGGTAACTGCATTTAAATTAATGAAGTACTTCTAGAACCAACACTAAGTAATCATTTCCTGTATTATGTTTTGTATTGGCACTGATTTAAGGTTATGGAAGGAAAACATGAATCCCAGAGACAGAGGAGCGTATGAGAAGCTGATGGATCGGGAGCATACGGGCTTCTCATGTATGGACAGTGGTCTCTGGCTGAACCCCAGTGGCCGTACATGGGGTCCTCCCCTGATGGGATTGTCACTTGTGACTGTCATGGACTGGCTTCTGTTGAAATAAAGGTTAAAATTACAGAGTACACTCAAACTCCAAGTGAAGCAGGATATATGGTTTTACTTCAACATTTAACTTCAGTTAACGCATAAATGAAAAGTGTAAACACTAGTATGAGCTATTTAGGTTAGATAAACATGGTCCTGGGGGCGAAATATATATTTAATGCTACAAAGTCCAGGAATTCCGATTTTGTGTCAGCTGCAGTAAGGAGTCACAGCAGGAACCTTCAGGTACAATTTCGGAGCACAATACTTTGGCTTTTAGTCATTCAGATTTGCATCACTCAACAGTATTTGGGTATCAAACTAATTTTTAATGTGTTAACTGGGAATGAAACTTAACATAAAATGGAAAACTGGCCAGGTTCACTTTTTAGGAAGCCCATTTCCACCACTAGGCAAACTAGGCATAAAATCCTATTCTATCTAATCTGTTTGTCTTTCTCTGATTTTAGTGCCCCCACTCTCACCAAGATGAGGCCAATCTGCGCTTGTGTGCCGATCAAAAGGGCTTCTGCCTCATCAATGATGGGGAGTAATCTCACACTTGACCGAAGTCACGAGTACTACTATCAAGTTCAGGCACAGCTTCACATTGTAGAAGCTGAATACTGTGACTTTGTAGTGTGGGACCAGAATGATATTTTTGTTTGAAAGAATTTTTGCCGATCTTGAATTTTGGGATAAAGTTATTCCCTAAGTTGAGTGCTTTTTTAGGAACAGTCTACTCCAGAAATACTAGGACAACAAGTTACACAAGTACATGAGTAATATCCTAGGATATAGCCTTAGGTTTAGGCACTTTTGAAAGTGGGTTGTTGTGATAAAGAGATGAGAGTAGATGACAGTTTAATATTGTTATGACCCAGTCTTGTTCTTTGAGAGTTCTGGCTGTTGTATAGTTTGTTTACTGAAATGATTAAACGGCATTTAGAGAAAACAATAATCACATGGGTTTATTCACAAGATTAGATTTGTCACAAATTGTTTTATGGGGATTACAAGAACAATGTAATAATAAGCATGAACATATCATTTGAAAACATATTTACAGACTGACCAACGTGTGAGGGCTGAGGTACTGAACTGATTTATTATATCTCCCGTCTTCTCCTACTCCTTACTCCAATGGGACAACAGACTCCGAAAGATTAGATAAGACACAGCAAATAACTCCAATCTTGTCAATCAATGCTAGTGCCTCACCTGACTTTGTTGCATGTGTTCTATGGGCATAGCTTTGCTCTGCAGAGAATCTGATATTTTTCTTTGTGATTAAACCTATGACTCTCTCAACTTGAATACGCAAATTAGCTATTTTTCTAGTTTCTGCCACCTCAAATGCTGATAGCTGTTTTCTTCCCTTGGTGAATGCAGGTATCTGTAGTGAAGGCCAATAAAATCCCACACTATCACCTATATTGAACCCACGATCTGCTACAGGGACAATATCTCCAGGTAACAGTTTTTTTAGGGGGGGGCCACTCTCTAATGTGATCTGTTTATCACTAACTCTCCCTCCCCAAGCACAAGATATATAAGTGACATAGCCCTGGGGTGCAAACACCAATCAGAAATTTAACAGTATGGTGATGCTTGTAGTTAGACCATGTTTGTGCTTGGGCCAGTAAATTAGACGGTACTCTCAATGAAAAACTTCAAAACAGTCGACTATCACAGCAACTCTATGTCCAAATTCCCTGTTTAAATGCCATTGGCATTGTGGCCTGAAGTACATGTCGCTCTGGCCACTCAAGATTTTGAAATTCCCAATCTCTGATGAAGTATGTCGATTACTTTATGCCAAACTCTAGAAGCAGTGGGCACAGAAATCTTAAACCTAAAAGCCAAATCTTTGAGCGGAAGATTCAGTCTGAGCCTCATCAAAAACTAAAATGAACTGTTCAAATTTAGACGCCACAGACATAGGACCACAGGTTGATATAGGGCTCGCACAGCTCAAAAATCTGAAGCAAACTAAGAAATTGGGTAGCCCCGTGTAAAACTTTGTCTTGTCTTCGTTTTTTCAAAGGTACTCCCGGTTGAACTCTGTGTCCCGTGCCTTGGGTTCGAAGATCTGCCAGCTCTGTTGTATTCTGTCGCAGAACATCCTCCATCTTTTTCATGTCATCCATTGGATAGTTCAGTCTGGCATCGGCATCTACGTAGCCTGTAATATAGCAGTGGGGGAGGATAATAACTTAACGAATACCTTAATGAATTATGTGATTTGTTGTGTATCAATTTTTTGAGAATCTTTTTTACAAACACGCAAGCTTTCTGGTTCATTATATACAGGATGTACACAAAATTCAATTTCTATGTTTCATTATGTATTCATTTCCACAGATGGGTATTCAAAATCCTTTGTAAAATATATTCAAATTGAAATATGACCTTATGTTAGAAATTCTTATTTTTATACACTATCTAACCCTCCAAGCACATAGGTGTACATAGCTTACATAAAATATCATATAAAATATATGATTTTTTTTCATATACAATAGCATTTGAAATGTTTAATAATGATGCTTGTTACACACATTACCTTGATCAGTTAATGTCCCTTTTCCGCTGACCACCTCTGATTGTGGGACTGTTGGACCAGTACCAGGCTCCTCAGCTGACAGATCCAACATAGCCTCAACACATTCTGACCTTCTTTGTTGTTCTGCCTTTATCTTCATCCTATGATCTCGTTGAAGAGATGCCTCTGATCTGGGCTTAGATTGTTGGTGACCGAGGTTGACTGTTGGAGCCCAGTCTACCGACTCAACGTCACCCAAAGAGCTAGGAGAGCCTAAAAAGTCCAGATAGAATCCATATTAGACTTACAATAGCTTAACAATCATTACTACGTAAATAGGCATTTCACGAAAAACTAATGGTAAACAGAACCACAAAAAAAAGAAGTTGGACTGCTACTCACCGCTGACGAAGTGGTCGCTACAGACACGCGCATTAGCAGACTCTGCTCCTCCCGACCGCAGACGTAGATTTGTAATCCACTTTTTGCGTCGTTTTTCAGTTAGTTTATTACATCTTTCACCTTTATGAACGACAACCTTTGGCACTCGATAATAATGTTTTTTCTTTTCTCTGCTGGAGCGATTGGAGCAGCCGTAAACGGCACAAAACATGGGCATGTTTACCAATGGCAAATCCTCGGGTACTTCACTTCCTGCCCTCCATCTGCATTTCGCGCTCTCGCGGTATAGCTATGTGACGTCACGTGAAAGCTAGCTATTTACAGCCGTGGAAAAAACAGCTGTAAAAACAAAAATTCGAACGCAACCTTTCCACCGTTGATCTCCGCAAACACATCCACAGAATATGGATGTGTTTCTTTTCCCCCTTGTTTAACGCACGTTCGATGTCTATTTTTCTGCTGTCTGAAATCCAGCCGAGCCATTGAATGGATGCGCTGGAAAACGTTTTACTACTATGCCTGTAGACCAGAGGTGAGGGGATGGCCAAGGTTTTAGGAGGAAGGAAATTGGTTACAAAAACCTTCAGGCAGGCTGATGCTATTGTGACGCATTTAAGCGGATCCACACTTGTCTCCTTAAAGAACTCATCCCTGAATTTAACAAAACCTTCATAAAGAATGTCCACATCATTTTTACAATAATGAAGAGCGTCTTTCTCAAAGTCAAAGATCCCTTTGCCGACTTCTCTGTACCAGCTGAACAACACCTATTGTTCTTGAAGGCTCATGCGTTCTACAGTGTAGGAGGATGGAGGAGGAAAAGACCCTACATACTGGAGACGTTGTTCAGAGGAGAATAGGTGGGGGAAAAAACCTTTGTTCTGAAACCTAATGCTTTTGGCATCCCAGTCAGCTTCATACACATGAATGATAGTCTATCAATGAGTTTTAACCTGTAATGAGGTTCGGTTAAACGGAGAACCTTTCTTCCTTGCATGATGAGATGGGGTTCAATGCCTAACTGCAACATAACTGTGAGAATCAGGTAGCTATCATACCCACGTGTGTTATGAGCTATTAAGGTATACTCTCTGTACCTCGGTCTCCTGAAATGGAGAAGAAATATTTGGGTGTAATTCAATCCATAAGCATGCCATTCCTCACCTTTCAACGTTTTAACACAGACCAGAAAGGGGATGTGCACGCTGTTCTCATCGACGAAGCATTCAAACAGCATTCATAAAAATCAAGCTGATTACAGGGTTTGCCGGGTTGAATGTAGCACTGATGTTCATCGCATGACACATCTAAACCAGGAGGTATATTCTCACCGTAAATACATTACACACATGTGGCTTATCCTGTTTGCTGATTGGAATAACGTATATTATTTTGCACATCTGCCACAGTTTTACCAACTCACAGTCATTAACTACCTGTAGAACAAACTCCAGGTTATTATCTGCAGGCATTTCAGCTTCGGGCTGTACTAACTCATCTAAAAAATCCTTGAAAGCAGGCAGAATCATATTTCCGTCATCGGTAACGGTAAACGTGACATTACGGTTGAGATTTTCCCCGACTAATTCTAGCTGTACAACATCGTTACGTCTGGTTAAAGATCTTGCAGTGTCGGCTAATTCAGCAAGAATGCGCATGATGTTTATATACAGGGGTTGGACAATGAAACTGAAACACCTGGTTATAGACCACAATAATTTATTATTATGGTGTAGGGCTTCCTTTTGCGGCCAATACAACGTCAATTCGTCTTGGGAATGACATATACAAGTCCTGCACAGTGGTCAGAGGGATTTTAAGCCATTCTTCTTGCAGGATAGTGACCAGGTCACTACGTGATACTGGTGGAGGAAAACATTTCCTGACTCGCTCCTCCAAAACAACCCAAAGTGGCTCAATAATATTTAGATCTGGTGACTGTGCAGGCCATGGGAGATGTTCAATGGTTCGGTAGTCCTTGGCAGTGACGCCCCCATCTAGCACAAGTATTGGGCCAAGGGAATGCCATGATATGGCAGCCCAAACCATCACTGATCCACCCCCATGCTTCACTCTGGGCATGCAACAGTCTGGGTGGTACGCTTCTTTGGGGCTTCTCCACACCATAACTCTCCCGGATGTGGGGAAAACAATAAAGGTGGACTCATCAGAGAACAATACATGTTTCACATTGTCCACAGCCCAAGATTTGCACTCCTTGCACCATTGAAACCGACGTTTGGCATTGGCAGGAGTGACCAAAGGTTTGGCTATAGCAGCCCGGCCGTTTATATTGACCCTGTGGAGCTCCCGACGGACAGTTCTGGTGGAAACAGGAGAGTTGAGGTGCACATTTAATTCTGCCGTGATTTGGGCAGCCGTGGTTTTATGTTTTTTTGGATACAATCCGGGTTAGCACCCGAACATCCCTTCAGACAGCTTCCTCTTGCGTCCACAGTTAATCCTGTTGGATGTGGTTCGTCCTTCTTGGTGGTATGCTGACATAACCCTGGATACCGTGGCTCTTGATACATCACAAAGACTTGCTGTCTTGGTCACAGATGCGCCAGCAAGACGTACACCAACAATTTGTCCTCTTTTGAACTCTGGTATGTCACCCATAATGTTGTGTGCATTTCAATATTTTGAGCAAAACTGTGCTCTTACCCTGCTAATTGAACCTTCAAACTCTGCTCTTACTGGTGCAATGTGCAATCAATAAAGACTGGCTACCAGGCTGGTCCAATTTAGCCGTGAAACCTCCCACACTAAAATGACAGGTGTTTCAGTTTCATTGTCCAACCCCTGTAGATTGCAGCAAGATCGGGGACGTTACCCGGGCAGGGAGGTGGGATGGCGAAAGGTCTCCTTATTTCAATGTTATTAAAATGTTCACGTTGAATCTGATCAGGGTTGACTGCAACCTCCGGATTGAAATTAACACCATGCTGACCAGTATGATCAGCAGCGTGTGACGTTGAAGGAATTTGTTATCTGATTCATTTTGATGAATGCCGGGTGGAGACGGTGCTCTATTTAAATCTTCAACTGCCTGTTCTAGTGAGAGTAAAAAGTCACCGTGCACATTTTCACTGTTGTTAACAGGAGAGGCATCTTGATTTAACCCGATGTTATCCGCTACTTCTGCATTAACGGGAATTTCACTGAGCTGAGGACAGCATTCCTTATTTCATTGAGTGCATGTGTGATTTGGTTATCATATTTACATGAAGAAGGAGAATAAAACCCAGGGATCAGTTTATAATCACCTTGATATCAGCACAATGTTTCAGTAACAGTGTCTGGCATGCAGCCAAAAGCATTAAGGTTGATGCTTTATTACGATGGTCACGTAAGGCTAGAGAAACTCTCTGTCTGCGCTGTTGCTGTCTGGGTCTGGATGGAATCTGCTCTACCATCAACGCTGCCTCTGGATCGATAAAGAACAAAAAAGAAATTAGTGAAATATGCAAATTAATTCAGTTGGTAAAATAAGAATTAAACGTACCATTTATTAAACCTCTAACAAGCTTTGCCCTGGTATGAGGAGCAGAGAGTCGCCGTCTTTTCCTTGGTGTAAGATATTCTGTGAAACAAAATAAAGTTACCTTACAATGCGGGTCTTCTGAATTTTTTTTTTCTGGTTTCTGTTAAGATTTGGATAGAACAGAATTTGAAATACTATAACTTTCACTTACTCCGTACACGGGGTATTTTAACGGTTCCGGGCGGTTTCAACTCTTCCTGCACTGAACTGGTACAGTTCTGCGGAATGTTATCCAGGCTAGGGTTCTGGATTAAATCATACGATATATCTGTAAAATATTTATTCAAGGGTTAAAACAAGTCTGCAATATCGCATACACCCGTGAAAACGTATGCATAGAAAAATATATATTTTTTACTTACTCTCCTCTTCCGGAGCTGTTAATTTTTCCGGCGCACGATCAGGTGATAATACAGACTGTGGTGCATGAATTGGGTCACCCTCTCGTCCGTGGATATGTTCAGTTGGGATGAGGATTGTCTTTTTTGAAGACAAGTTTCCATCTTAACTTTGATGTTTTAGGGGGTAGATGGTTACAACCGCTGACCTCTTCAACGTTCAGGAATATGCCTCTCGTTAAATCTGTAAGTAGAATTTATTTCATCTATTTTTTAAATCACAAAATAGCATTCACCAGTTGACTAAACCAGATGTTGCTGCAGTAAATAATTACCGTAGTCGGACTGTGTTAAAACGATACCGTCCAGCTTGTCACTTGTGGGTTCTAAAGAATATAAATTAAACATCATCATTATTTTTATCAAGGAGCACTTAAGGAATTCTTAAAGATGAATACTTACTGCTAAAGATTGTGTTGAATTTCTCGATAGAAGCTAAATGACTGACTTCACCACCTTCTTTGTTTCCTGAAATATTTTCCGACATTTTTTTTTCTCTCTACAAGTGTTCTAACAATATTTCAGTGTAATAAGTTCAAAATAAACTTTTTAGCTACCAGATTTGAAGCTGATCTCCCCGTAAAGATTGCGTTGTATTTCTCGATAGAAGCAGTATGACTGACTTCACCACCTTCTCTTTTCCAATGACGACATCCGATCAGCGTGCAGGGTTACGCCCCTTGGTCACACCCGAGACACCTCAGCAAAACCGCAGATGTCTGCCTTAATTCAATAAACAATGACATGTCTGAGGTCTGATCACCTATTGAATCAGCTGTTGTGAATTGTCTGAGACAATGCTTGACACTTTGTGGCAGGAAGGAAGACGGTCATCTTAATTACTTTATGACTACAGTCGGTGTGAAGACTTTGAAGCTCCCGACACCTAAGCAAGACCGCTGACGTCAGCCTTAATTTAATAAACAGACATTTCTGAGGACATTTTAACTTTTTTTTTCTTCAGTTGATTTCTTTCTCTGTTTTAGATCATCTCTACAAGTTGCTGGTGCAGATTCAATTACTCAAACATTTGAGCAGAGGAAGAAAGGGTCTGTATTTACTTTTTTGTCCTTCTTGTTTTATTTTTAGATGTAAAAACATCTAAATAACCACTGCGTGAAAACAAAATGAATTTACAGTTCTGTCAGGTTCTTTTTTTTATCAGAATTTCGTGTGACATGCCTGCATTAAGTAGAGTGTACCTTTAAAATGGAGAAACTGCATGTTTTTTTGTTTTTGTTTTTTTTTAGATGTAAAAACTTCTAAAAACATACAATTAAATAATAACAGCCTTGAACAAAATGAATTTACAATTCTATCAGAGTCTCTTTTTATCAGAATTTCGTGTGACGTGCCTGCATTAAGTTGAGTTTATCTTTAAAATGGAGAAACTGCATGTTTTTTTGTTTTGTTTTTTTTTAGATATAAAACGATCTAAAAACATACAATTAAATAATAACAGCCTTAAACAAAATGAATTTACAATTCTATCAGGGTATCTTTTTATCAGAATTTCGTGTGACGTGCCTGCATTAAGTTGAGTGTACCCTTAAAGTGGAGAAATGCATGTTTTTTTTTTAGATGTAAAAACATCTAAAACATACAATTACATAATTCAGTAAAATAATACAATTAAATAATAACAGCCTTAAACACACCCCGTCTGTTTTAATTGGTTGGTTCTAGATTCGTCCCCCTAATGATGACATCCGATCAGCGTGCAGGGTTACGCACCTTCCAGTTACGCCCCCTTCCGGTTACACCCCCCTTCGTTTACACCACTTCCGGTTACGCCCCCGGATGTCCCGCAACCGGATGTCACGTCCCCGGAAGTTCCGTCCCAACCTGTCAAAATTTTCACACCTCGTTTGATTGAAGGGTGTACTTTAGTCTCTAATAATGTAGCCCACATCTTCTTCAGGATTACAACCGAGAGCAGCTGAACAATATCTCAACAGCTCAAATAATACTTCAACTACAACCACAAATCCCAGGGGTGTTGAAAAGGAGGCGCTGTGGATGCAGAGCACGAGCAAAGAGAAGTGAGAGAAGGAGGAAGTTCAAACCATCTCTTCCATCGATTATAATGGGCAATGTGAAATCATTGGGAAACAAGTTGGATGAACTCCAAGCCCTGCAAAGGACCCAGCCAGAGTATCCGGGATGCAGTATTATGTGTTTCACTGAGACATGGCTGCAGGATCATATCCCTGACTCCAACATCTCTCTGCCAGGTTTTCTGACCATACGAGCAGATGGAGATTTAAAGAGGAGTAGCAAAAGCAAAGGAGGTGGAATGGCAGTACTTGTGTGCAACAGGTGGTTAAATCCAGGACAGGTCTTCTCTGCAGTCCAGTTATTGAACTATTTGCAGTAAGTTTTCGTCCATATTATTTAACCAGAGTTCACCAGTGTTATTATGGCAACAGTCTATGTTCCACCTTTAGCTGTTGCCGACACTGCATGTGATGCAATCAGCTCAGTGATTGCTAAGCCACAGACACACCTCGATGTATTTGTGGCAATATCTGGTGATTTAACCATGCTTCACTCTCTGCTACACTTCCAACATTTCAACAGTTTGTCAGCTGCTCTACCAAAGAAAACAAAACGTTGGATTTGTTTTATACAAATGTCAAGGACTCCTACATCTCTAAGGCAAGACCTCCTCTAGGCAAATCAGATCACAATCTTGTTTTTCTCTGCTCAAATATAAGCCCCTTGTTCAGAGGCAACCTGTAATAATGAGAACTGAGAAAATGGTCACAGGAAGCTGAAGAAGCCCTGAGAGGTTGTTTTGATGCAATCTGCTGGGTTTCCTTAGACAGAAAAACTTTTTATCCAATTTGAATAAATAGCTGAATCTGACTGCACTGTTCAATGATTAGGATTAATTGGAATGTATGTACCTGACTTTTGTGAAGTGCCTTGAGACTAAATGTGTTGTGAATTGGGGCTATATAAATAAACTGAAACTGAAAAACTGAATCTAATGAGACATGAATAATCATGAAATTGAGGACCTACTGCATCATCTGCTGGGAGATTTGTTTTACGGTATATGGGCGTGCGACCAGCTGCCGCTGCTCGCTGACACATTCACTGGACCCGCATACTTTATAGTGAACACACATCCTTCACACATGCTGGGAGGACACTGGTTGGCTCTGACTCTGGAAGAGAATGGCGAAGCCAGCTTTTTTGACTCTTACGGGTTCCCTCCGAATTTTGATTTCTACCCGTCAAGCATCGTAACATTTTTAAAAGAGAGATCATCAAAAATATTGTATCACAATAACCAGCTTCAGAACACTCAGTCCACAGTGTGCAGTCACCACTGTATTTATTATCTCTGTCATAGAGCATACGGTTTATCACTGCAGCAAGTATTGTCTAAATATAAGCCCGTTGTTCAGAGGCAACCTGTAATAATGAGAACTGTGAGAAAATGGTCACAGGAAGCTGAAGAAGCCCTGAGAGGTTGCTTTGATGTAATCTGCTGGGTTTCCTTAGACAGAAAAACTTTTTATCCAATTTGAATAAATAGCTGAATCTGACTGCACTGTTCAATGATTAGGATTAATTGGAATGTATGTACCTGACTTTTGTGAAGTGCCTGAGACGACATGTGTTGTGAATTGGCGCTATATAAATAAACTGAATTGAATTGAATTGAATTTGAGGCTACAAACTGGGATGCACTGTTCCAGCCAGATGGAGAGGACATCAATGCCATGACTGAATGTGTAACCTTCTGTGTGGATAACACCATCCCCACCAGAATGGTGAGATGTTTCCCCAGGAACAACGCCTGGATCACCAGTTCAATTCAATTCCAGTGACCTGAAGGACCTGCTTAACAAGAAAAAAAGAGCCTTCAGAGAGGGAGACAGGGAATTATTGAGGAGTATACAGACAAAACTTAAAGTCAAGATGAAAGACACCAAGGAGGTGTACAAGAAGAAGCTGGAGAGCAAACTCCAGCAAAATCAGAGATGTGTGGTCAGGGATGAAGAAGATCACAGGCTTCAAGCAGAAAGAAGATCAGGCCAGTGGATGTCTGGACAGAGCCAATTAACTAATGAAGTCCTGAAGGCCTGTGTAGAGCAGCTCTGTGGGATTCTGCAGCACCTCTTTAACCTTAGCCTGGCCCAGATGAAGGTTCCAGTGTTGTGGAAGACCCCCTGTCTTGTTCTGGTACCAAAGAAAACTTACCCATCAGTCCTCAATGACTATAGACCTGTTGCCCTGACATCCCACATCATGAAGGTCCTACAGAGACTCCTGTTGGCCCACCTGAGTAAACAAACAATAAACTATCAGGACCCTCTTCAGTTTGCTTGTCACTGTGGAGTTAGAGTTGAAGATGCCATCATACACCTGCTTCAAAAAACCCACTGTCATCTGGACAAAGTCAGCAGCTTTGTGATGATCATGTTCTTTGATTTCTCCTGTGCATTTACACAATTCAACCAGATTTGCTTTGTCAGAAGCTCCTGAAGACTCAGGTGGAGGCCCCTGGATCACAGACTACCTGACAAACAGACCACAGTTTGTGAGACTGAAGGGTTGTGCATCTAACCAGATAGTTAGCAGCACAGGAGCACCACAGAGGACTGTACTCTCACCATTCCTTTTCACTCTGTACACCTCAGACTTCCAGTACAAGACAGACTCCTGTCATCTGTAGAAATACTCGGATGACTCTGCATTCGTGGGGTGGATCAGAGATGGACAAGAAGCTGAGTACAGGGAGCTGGTGGGCTGCTTTGTGGCATGGTGTGGAAACAATTATCTCATCTTAAACATGAATAAAACAAAAGAGAATATTGTAGATTTCAAGAGAAATGGGCCAAACACAATTCTATCATGGGAGAAGAAGTGGAGGTGGTGGAGAAGTGTAAATACCTAGGTGTTCACCTTGATGATAGACCGGAGTGGAGATGCAACAGTGAAGCCGTCTACAAGAAAGGACAGAGCAGACTGTACTTTTTGATGAAGCTTCAGTGTTTCTAGCAAGATGCAGCATATATTCTATAAGTCTGTTGTGGAGGGTGTGATCTCTTCTGACATCATCTGCTGGGGTAGCAGCATCAGAGCCAGGGACTTGAACAAGCTCAACAAGCTAATAAAGAAGGCTGGTTCTGTTCTGGGGACTCCTCTGGAACCCCTAGAGATCATTGTGCAAAGACGGTTTGTTCATCAAATGAAGAACATTATAGAAAACCCTGAGCATCCTCTTCATGAGACTGTACTAAAACAACAGAGTGTCTTCAGTCAGAGGCTTCTTCAGATCTGCTGTAAGACAGGCCGCTACAGGAGATCCTTCCTACCTACAGCCATCAGCATCTACAACAGCCCTTTTAAGAAACCTACATAATGAGCTATAACAACATTTAATTTCCCTTTAGGATGGATAAATTATTTTTGAATTTAATTGAACTGAATTTAAAACCAGTCTACACAACAATGTAGAACAGCAAGCTCACCAGGTTCACCTCTAATGCAAGATCTCATCAATTTTAGTTACTCATTTAGAGCATCAACATGTAAACAACGGCTATGGTTTTAAGTTACGTTTTTAAACTGCAATAGTAGGCACAGCTAACCAAAAAGTTAGCTTCACTGACCCTGGGCGGTTCTAGACAGGGGCCAACAGGGGCCAATTCAATTCAATTCAATTCAGTTTATTTATATAGCGCCAATTCACAACACATGTCGTCTCAAGGCACTTCACAAAAGTCAGGTACATGCATTACAATTAATCATGCCCCCTCCCTGGCCCTCCTTGTAAATTTGGTCCTAAACCGCCACTCTCACTTACCCATATTCCATTGACACACCCGTGTAAGTGTTACTCCAATTCAGAGAGTAGGGGTAATTCACACCAAAAGCTGTCTTGCCATTAAACCTGAGAAGAAGAAGTAGTAGAAGAAAAGGAGGAGAAGAAAAAGGCCAGTGTAGATGGGAAGAGAGAGATGTGCGATGTTTGCGGAGTTGCTGCAGCAGATACAGATGAGTTTTTTGTTAAAAGGAAAAAAGAAGTATGGTGTTGGAAGACTTCTGGAAAGGAGCCTTCCCTTCAGGACTGATCGACCCAGAGGGAGCGTTGATTTTGGCCAGGTTTGGCCAGTTTGCTTTTGGTTTGGTTTTGGACCAAACCAAAATGGTTAATGTTAACATTAAAAATTCATACAAAATAGAAGATTTATTTAAATCAGAAACAAATGAGAATGCCTTCTTCTTCCAGTCCAATAGGATGATTCAACATTGATTTTGTGTCAATTGGTCACATGACCTGCAAGCTATTGAAGAAAAATTGTGAATTCTTAATATAAATAATTCATAAAAAATTTTAAATGTTCCTTCTTCTTCAATTCTAGCAGACTGATTTAAGATTTCTTTTGTGTTAATCGGTCACATGACATGAAAGCTTTTAAAGAAGAATCATGAATTTTTATTAAATAAATAATATAAAAAGAAAATGCATTAGAACCAGATAAAAAGAAGTGTGTCTGATCTATCCAGTTGAGTAGAATGATTTAATATTAGTTTTGTACCACAGGGTCATGTGACCTGAAAGCTATTGAAAAAAAAATCATGAATTTTGATAAAATAAATTAATAAAAAAAAAAGGAAAATGCACTAAAATCAGATAAAAAGAAGATTGTCTCATCTATTCAGTCTAGCAGAATGATCAACATTAGTTTCGTATCACGGGGTCACGTGACCTGAAAGCTAGTGAAAAAAACAATCATAAAATTTAATTACAAAAATTAATAAAAAGTAGTAAATGCATGAAAATCAGATATAGATGAGTGTGTCTCATCTGTCCAGTCTAGTAGAATGATGTAACATTAGTTTTCTACCACTGGGTTATGTGACATAAAAGCTAATAATTTTAGTTTCTCAAGAGTGTTTGGGTCGGAAATTTATAGACGGTCCCTAAGCGAACCACCACATGTGGAAGGAGGGAGCAGGCAGACACCTGCTGCCTGTAATCAGACTGCCAGTATCAGTTCAAATTGAACAGGGGCGCCACTAAATCCACAGAGCGCAAATATCCAACATCCAAGCTAAAACTAACTTGCCTGTCACTGCTCTAACCAGTGGAGAAATGTGGAAAATGGAATATTTAATTTTTTAAGGATGTATTAAATAAATAAATGGTACATTTAAATATTTAATGGTACATTCACATTTATTTATTCCATGATATATATATATATTTTTTAATTTTTGTCTTTTTTGACGCACTGATATCTGCCCCAACAAAGTCTAATAAATTAAACAAACAAATACAAAGAAAATCCTCAGGTTTACACAGAAATACATGCATTACTATGCTCTTTTTCTTTATGATGCAGTAAACTTGTAATTACAGTACCTGTTACACATGAATTTTCAGCACCAGTGACACTCTGCAGGAACATTAGAGAATGACTTTTATCAATAACATTTAATGCCACATAATGCAAAGTGATGGTCTGTCTTCAATACAGGTTTTTATAATGTTTTTACATCTTGTGCATGTAGGGAATTAGTAAGTGCCCATGTGAAAGTGAAGATAAAAACAAGCCATGTTTTCATCTCTAACACTTTGTTTCATCATCTGTCCATCACAGGCTATGATGAAAGGCTGTTCGTTAAGCCTGCGGTGAACGTCTGACGCAGTTGGATCTACATTCAACATCAGGCCCTTCTCACTGAGATGGACAGCCAGAGGTTATTAAAAGGAGTTTCAGGTTTGAGCATCATTGCACAGGCACACACACACACACACACACACACACACACACACACATGTGTGCGCACACACCAGCACTGGCTGTGATCTATGATTCATGTGTACTCATTTAAAATAGAGTGAAATATTTAAAGTTAGCTGGTTGGCCCTCTGAGGGTCCAATGACTAACCTCTCTCCACTTATTAATGCATGGAGGACGAGATAGAAGGAGCAAGAGATGTTATAAGTAAAGGATATGAAGATAGCGGAGACAGGAGAAGTACTAGATTCAAGATTGAAGAAACAGGTACATGTGGGTAACTCACTGTTTGTGTTTCACTTTAGTAATTTTGGTTTTATGTATATACAGGGGTTGGACAATGAAACTGAAACACCTGGTTTTAGACCACAATAATTTATTAGTATGGTGTAGGGCCTCCTTTTGCGGCCAATACAGC
>JAHHUM010001305.1:0-11968 GCA_036173005.1 Crenichthys baileyi | reverse complement strand
GATGGCCTCAAAAATGACCTTCAGAGGAACAAAAAAACATAAAAAGGGTTGGGCCCTTTCCCTATCACCTAAAAACATCTCCGGAAAAAGGGGGAACTAATGTCTCGAGGACCTTAAAAAACAAATTTCCCTTTCTTTCATCTTTAAAAAAATTTGTTTTACTGAAACGGTGTCTTCAAAAGGTCCGCCAAAAAAGGTGGATCAGACAGCTCCAGCTGACAAACGGCTGCCCGCGTCCTCATTTAAAAACTAAGAAAGGGGACACATCACCCCCTTTTTTCAAAAAGCCCCTACACTGGGTCTCTGTAACTCGAAAATAGACTTTAAAATACTTCGGGTTGTCTATAAATCACTGGAATGGTTTAGCACCAAAATACATTACGACTTGTTGTCGGGGTAAACCCCAACCCCAAGCCCTTTTGGTCTTCGGGGCTCAAATCTACTTTTGGCAGAACCGAACCAAAACCAAAACCACAACCAAACGGAAAAAAAAAAAAAAAAAAAGGCAGCTTTTAGTTTTAGCTCCACAAATCGGGAAAATAAACCCAAAAAAACGGGAAAAAATTTTCTTTAAATCAAATTTAAAAACTTATTTTTTTAAGCGGCCTTTGACGGGGCCCATCTAAACATTATTAGTTAAGTTTTCATCCAACGTTTTCTTTATTTTCTAATCCATCATTCTAATTCTCTTTATTTTTTTTTAAATTTTTTTTAAAATGACCTTTTTTTTTGATTTTCTGTAGCATTGTCTGTATCTGCTTTTATTTTCTTTGTGATTGTATTGTAATTGTATGTACAGCGCTCTGAGTGTCTCGTTACTGAAAGCGCTATATAAATAAACTTACCTTACCTTGGAGTGGAGTAGAAAATGACCTGGCTAGAAATGAAGCTGAGTGGGAGGAGCTTCCTCTAAAGTGGAGGACAAAGTATTTGTGGAGGGACATGCTCAGAGATGACCTGGGTTTATTTTGTGGTTAATAGCTGAAAATACAGGGGTTGGACAATGAAACTGAAACACCTGGTTTTAGACCACCCAATAATTTATTAGTATGGTGGGGGGTAGGGCCTCCTTTTGCGGCCAAAACAGCTTCAATTCGTCTTGGAAAGACATATACAAGTCCTGCACAGTGGTCAGGGGGATTTTAAGTCATTCTTCTTGCAGGATATGGCCAGGTCACTACGTGATACTGGTGGAGGAAAACATTTTCCTGACTCGCTCCTCCAAACACCCCAAAGGGGCTCAAAAATATTTAGATCTGGTGACTGTGCAGGCCATGGGAGATGTTCAACTTCATTTTCATGTTCATCAAACCAATCTTTCACCAGTCTTGCTGTGTGTATTGGTGCATTGTCATCCTGATACACGGCACCGCCTTCAGGATACAATGTTTGAACCATTGGATGCACATGGTCCTCAAGAATGGTTCGGTAGTCCTTGGCAGTGACGCGCCCATCTAGCACAAGTATTGGGCCAAGGGAATGCCATGATATGGCAGCCCAAACCATCACTGATCCACCCCCATGCTTCACTCTGGCCATGCAACAGTCTGGGTGGTGCGCTTTTTTGGGGCTTCTCCACAACCGTAACTCCCCCGGATTGGGGGGAAAACAGTAAAGGTGGACTCCTCAGAGAAACAATACATGTTTCACATTGTCCACAGCCCAAGATTTGCGCTCCTTGCACCATTGAAACCGACGTTTGGCATTGGCATGAGTGACCAAAGGTTTGGCTATAGCAGCCTGGCAGTGTATATTGACCCTGTGGAGCTCCCCGACGGACAGTTCTGGTGGAAACAGGAGAGTTGAGGTTGCACATTTAATTCTGCCATGATTTGGGCAGCCGTGGTTTTATGTTTTTTGGATACAATCCGGGTTAGCACCCGAACATCCCTTTTCAGACAGCTTCCTCTTGCGTCCACAGTTTAATCCTGTTGGATGTGGGTTTGTCCTTTTTGGTGGTATGCTGACATTACCCTGGATACTGTGGCTCTTAAATACATCACAAAGACTTGCTGTCTTGGTCACAGATGCGCCAGCAAGACGTGCACCAACAATTTGTCCTTTTTTGAAACTCTGGTATGTCACCCATAATGTTGTGTGCATTTCAATATTTTGAGCAAACTGTGCTCTTACCCCTGCTAATTGAACCTTCACACTCTGCTCTTACTGGTGCAATGTGCAATCAATGAAGACTGGCTACCAGGCTGGTCCAATTTAGCCATGAAACCTCCCACACTAAAATGACAGGTGTTTCAGTTTCATTGTCCGACCCCTGTATAAGAACAGTGATAATAAAACACGAGGAGCAGAGACCAGCCGCTGGCTGAAGATCTGCCTGGAACTCCTCACGTTCTACTCTTCCACCAACTTTATTCATTATTTCAATTCAATTCAATTCAATTCAGTTCAATTCAAAAATACTTTATTAATCCTAAAGGGAAATTAAATGTTGTTGTAGCTCATTATGAAGGTTTCTTCAAAGAGCCGTTGTAGATGCTGATGGCTGTGGGCTGGAAGGATCTCATGTAGTGCTCCGTCTTACAGCACAAAACAGCTGTTTATATCAGTCACATGGTCACAGTGGGCATACACCTCCATCACTGGTGGGTCAGAACCAGGATCAAACCTAAGAAAAGTCGGGGTTAGGGATACCCCAGCAATCTGTGAGTTGACCAATCAGAACCTTGGATCAGAAAGAGCTGCTGCAGACAAAGCACATAAGGTACCGCTGAAGGGAACAGAATCAGAACCAAAGTTTCATTGGGTCTGCTTAGATCTTCAGAAAGATGCTTTAAACAGTGCATGTTCACTTTCAGGGACTCCCAGCAGCAGTTAGGGTTTTAGAGCAATCCCTGGTGGCCATTGGTGGTATTATGGATGTCATGAGCCATCTTAGCTCAGCAGGTTTAGCTCAACAAAATCCTTTTTATTTCACTAATAATGAAAATGAAGTTTAAATTAGACTAAATAAATTTCTCCAGAGAAAGCTGAGTAGATCAGCTGATCTGGATTCCAGTAACCACCATCCCACTGTACTGGTACAGCTTCAGAATAAAAATGTCTTCAAGAAGTTCATCCATTCAGTAGTTAAGAGCGTGAAACTCATAGATTCTACACAGACTGAAATATTTCAGTGTTTATTTCTGTTCATCTGAATGATTCTGGCTTCCAGATGATAAAAACCTAAAATCTCTCCTAGATATAGCTACTGACTGAGCTTTTACTGTAACTAACTCTCTGTGCTCTCTTCAGACTCTAAACTTGAAAACTGGCTCAGAGTTTATCTGTTCTTTCTTTCTAGATGAAACGACTAAAGGAGCTACATCCATTAACATTTACCTTTCCTTCCCATAGAAAGTACTCCTGGATCAGTGCTTCTTTGTTCTCTTTGTGTCTCTGCTCTGTTCTCTCTAACCCCCAGTCGGTCGTGGCAGATGGCCGCTCACACTGAGCCTGGTTCTGCTGGAGGTTTCTTCCTGTTAAAAGGGAGTTTTTCCTCTCCACTGTCGCTACATGCATGCTCAGTATGAGGGATTGCTGCAAAGTCAACGCCAGTGACTGTCCACTGTCTCTACATGCTCATCCAGGAGGAGTGAATGCTGCAAGTCACTGACTGGATGCAATCTGCTGGGTTTCCTTAGACAGAAAAACTTTTTATCCAATTTGAATAAATAACTGAATCTGACTGCACTGTTCAATGATTAAGATTAATTGGAATGTATGTACCTGACTTTTGTGAAGTGCCTTGAGACGACGTGTTGTGAATTGGCGCTATATAAATAAACTGAATTGAATTGAATTGAATTGAATTAAAATCAGTTTCTCAAAATGTTTCTTCCTACCAAAGAAAAAGATTTTAATCCAGATTGTGAACAGCATGTCAATTTACTGGACAGTATCTGCTCTCAGGACTCGGTCTGGGCTCCTTTTGCATGAATTACTGCATCAATGCAACGTGGCATGGAGATCAGCCTGTGGTTCTGCTGAGGTGTTCTGGAAGCCTAGGTTGCTTTGATAGTGACCTCCAGGTCATCTGCATTGTTGGTTCTGGTGTCTCCCATCTTCCTCTTGACAGAACTCCATAGAATCTCTATGGGGTTTGGGTCAGGCCAGTTTGCTGGCCAATCAAGCCCAGTAGTACCATGGTAATCGAACCAGCTATTGGTACCTTTGACAGTGTGGGTCAGTACCAAGCCCTGCTAGAAAATGAAATCAGCCTCTCCATAAGCTTGTCAGCAGAAGGAAGCAGGAAGTGCTCTAAAATGTCCTGGTAGATGGCTGCATTGACTGTGGACGAGAACCAACAGATGACATGGTCCCCCAAACCATCACTGACTGTGGAAACTTCACTCTGGACTTCAAGTAACGTAGATTCTGTTCCTCTCCACTCTTCCTCCAGACTCTGGGACCTTGATTTTCAAATGAAATGTAAACTTTACTTTTATCTGAAAAGAGGACTTTAGACCACTGAGCAACACTCCAGTTCTGGTTCCCCTCAGCCAAGGTAAGGCACTTGTAGCCAATGTATTGGATCCATCTGTGTGTAGTGGTTCTGGATGCACTGCACCCCCCCGGACAATCCTTTCAAACCTGTGATTAACTCTGGTGCGCCTTTTCCTATCACACTTTTTCCTTCCATTCAACTTTCTATGAATATGCTTGGATACAGCCCTCTGTAAACAACCAGCTTCCTCAGCAATGACCTTTTCTGGCTTCCCCTTTAGGTGAAGGGTGTCCATGACTGTCTTCTGGACATCTGTCCAGTCAGCAGTCTTCCCAGTGATTGTGAAGCCCATAATATGACCATTACATAACACTTAAAATGTTATGTAATATTCTACTTTTCAAAGACACTAGATTTTGGGTTTTCATTATTTTTAAGCCATAATCGTCAAAATGAAAAGAAATAAAGGCTTTAAATATTTCAGAATCAAATATTGCTTTGTTTGTTCAGACAAACAAGGAGTTTGACTCTGGTACGTTTTGCTCTCAATAATAAAGAATATCTTTTTAAATGTACATATAAACACAAATGACTTTCCAATAGAATATAATGTGGGATCAGTCCAAGTCTGCATGTTGTTGTTCTGGAGCTCTGACTGTCAAGAGTTCATCAGAGAAACAGCCTGGAGGGAGAAACTGTCTCTGTTGGGGCTGGTTTTAGCAGACAGTGCTCTGTAGCGCCACCTGAAGGTAAAACTCTAAACAGTTTGTGTGCAGGGTGTGTGGGGTCTGCAGAGATGTTAGCTGCCCTTCTCCTGACCCTTGACCTGTATAAGTCCTGGATGGAGGGAAGGTCAGCCCTGATGATTCTCTCTGCAGACCTGATTATTCGTTGCAGTCTGGACCTGTCCTGTTTTGTGGATGATCCAAACCACATTGAGATGGATGAAGACAGGACAGAATGAATGATGGCAGTGGAGTAGATGACCAGCAGCTCCTGTGGAAGGTTGGAAGGTTCTTGAGCCTTAGGAAGGACAGTCTCTGCTGGACCTTCGTCTGAATATTGTCTATGTGTGAAGACCATCTCAGGTTTCCAGAAATGGTATGTTCCAGAAGGGGGTATGTGTTCTCAGAAAGTCCACCATCATCTCCACAGTCTTGAGCAGGTTAAGTTTCAGGTGGTTCTGACCACACCAGTGCACCAGCCGATCCACCTCCTGTCTGTATGCAGACTCATCACTGTCCTGGACCAGTCCAGTAACAGCGGTGTCATCTGCAACCTTCAGGAGTTTCACAGATGGGTCCCCTGAAGTCCAGTCATTTGTGTAGAGGGAGAAGAGGAGTGGGGAGAGAACACATCCCTGGGGGACGCCGGTGCTGATGGTTCTTTACTTTACTTATTATGAATCTATATAATATATAATAATCTTGAGTTTTACTCTTGAGGGGCAGAAATATTGAACTTTTTCTAAATGTTCTGTTTTTAGATGTACCTAAATCTTTAACTGAGGGAGCTCTGCAGATCTGCAACAGCTTCATGCATGAGACCTTGTCCAACAGTGACGTTGTTTTTGCTGGAGTTCTTCAGTCTCTCACTATCTGCACTGTGTCCAGGGGGCATCCTAGGACAGAGCTGGCCTTTCTAATGAGCTTATCTAACCACTTCCTCTCAGCTGTAGATCAAAAAAGGTCTACAGGAGCACCCCCTGCACTCCAAAAGACCTCTTTCTCCTTAGCAGGTAGACTCTGCTCTGACCCTTCCTGTAAGGAGCATCAGTGTTGTGACTCCACTATCTCAACATTGGTTCCCTGGTTGTTCACCAGTGTCAGTGTGGTGGGTCTACGCCTGCAGAAATCCACCACGAGCTCCTTGGTTTTCCTCATGCTGGTCAGGAGGTGGCTCTCCTGGCATCAGTCCACAAAGCCCTGTGTCCACAGTCTGTACTGTTATCCTCACCTGTGATGAGGTCAACTATGGCAGAGTTGTCTGAGAACCTCTGAAGGTAGCAGCCTGGGGAATTGAGGAAGAAGTGTCCTCACACACTGCAAGTGGCCAGTAAGCTAGTCCAGCATCCACTGGGACAGCTGGTGGTCCACTGAATCACTCCTGGCCACTCTAACTTGTCCCTCAGATGTTCAGGCTGGATGGTATTGAAAGCATTGGAGAAAGATCCTCACAGTGCTTCCAGTGCCTCAGAGCTCGGTGGAGGTGGATAAAGGCATCATCCAACCCTCCACTGAAGCGGAGAGGGTGAATAATGGCTGAGAGCTGAGGAGTGTGAAGTTCTGAGAAGAAAAGCAGGTGGGTTCTGTTGGTGCAACAAGCTGAAGTTAGCATATGATGTGTAGCTTCTGACAGATCAGTTTTGCTGTTTGTGTTTTACCTGAAGCATCTGTGAACTGATGTTAGAACAGCTTTATATGAGCATAGCTGCTCAATGGTTGTTGGACAGGATTTAATCTGTGAACAGGACAAGGAAAGGCCACAGCAGGCCCGGAAATAAAATAATTCATTAAAGAAAACTCATACCAGGCCTATTAATATTTATAGTTTGCATCTGCTTCAAGCCCAAGAAGACATTTTTTTGTCCTGTCATGACATTCAGGCATAGAGAAGCTGGGTTATTACATGTGCCCGGTCAGATTAGAATATATATATATAATATTGATAAATATGGTTTTCGGTCATAACAGCAATATTAATCGCATATCGATACCAGCCCAAATTGCTTTATCTTTGCATCTTTAGTACCTGTTGTTTAAAAAAAGACAAATATCTAAAAACTGCCAAACGGAATAAAAGACAATAGCTATAGCTTTAGTTTGGCAATATGCCTTATAAATTCAGCAAATCCTCCTTAAGTTACAGGCTACACAGGACCATCCAAAGGGCAGGTCTATTTTCACAAGATTACAAAAACCGATTGGGATCCAGACTTTACCTTCATTAAACCAGACGAGCTCGCTGCAGTCATATGATTTATTTTCATTATAAATGATACAAATATTTTATAACAAGTTTATAAAAGACAAACGATTAGTGCTGAAAACATCAAAACATTGGAGTTCATTTACAAGGACAGTAGGGGGTGCTCTGAGCTCATTTAGGCTCTGTCCTTACACAACCCAGAAAATGATGCCAACCAATCAGGAATCACGATCTGTCAGTTATCATGACAACCAAAAGAAAGTTAAATGGAAACTTTATTAGTCAAAGACAGACTGGGCGGGGCCTGAGGTGACTGACAGCTGGCTGCCGTAAATTAAAACAATAAATAAAGGAGAAACAAAAGATAAAATAAACAGGAAGGAGCTTTAACATGGAACCTTCTGTTGCCATGGTTACAGTCCAGGAGGAGGTCAAAGGGTGGGGCTTAGTGGCATTTCTTCACATTTTGTGTATATAAAAAAATGTTTGTGTACAAAAAAAACCTTTTTGAAACTTAAAGCTGTTTTATTTGTTTACATCTGTTTATTTGGGCACCATTTACCTCTGTAGTGTTTGTTTATTTAGGCACCGTTTTACCATTTGTTTACCTCTGTGGTGTGTATTATGTTTACATCTGCAGGGTTTCTTTAGTGTTTCTTAACATCTTGTTGTCCGTTTCTTTGGTAACAACACACTTGTACACCTGTGTACCATTGGATGAGAAGTGGCTGCAAGTTTGATGGAAACCAGGACCCCGTGTGTGACACCACTTCCTGAACAGTCAGGTCAGGCCCCACCTACTCTTTACAGACAGGCAGGAGTTCAGGCTGCTCAGGGCATAGCCAGCTCCACTCACTTCTTCTTAATGGCGGCAAGATCTCTCTGCAACTCAGAGAACTTGGGCCGGTCCTCTGGGTTGTACTGCCAGCAGCGCTGCATCACTTTGTACACATCGTCAGGGCAACGCTGAGGACAAGACATCCTGTAGCCTAGCAACCAAACACCATTTCAATGGTTACTGCTAATTATCTTTATCTTCATTATACAAATGACTGATGAGACACACCACCACGGTTTACCTTTCTCCACCTGTTCTCGAGCCTGCTGATTGGTCATTCCTGGATAGGGACACACCCCCAGGCTGAAGGTCTCCCACAGAAGGATCCCATAGCTCCACACATCACTCTCTGAGCTGTAGCGACCTGTAGCCGCCAATCAGACATAAGGAGACACAATCCGCAGCCAAACACAGAGCAGGAGATACATTCACTACAGGTTTGGGAGTGGGACAGGTGTTAGACATGTGTGGGTCTAGTGTTGAGGGCATGTGAGACAGCTCTTACTGCTTTGTTTAGAAGTCTGAAATAAAGGACAAGTTACAAGTTTAGAGCACGTGTAAAACAGGTGTTACTGTTATCCAGAGTATCGTGTGGGACAGTGTCAGGTCAGCTATGTGACATATATTACTTTTGTTAAGAGCTTTAGTTTGGCGATAGGTTTAGAGCCGTTGTACAGCAGGTGAAAGACAGGTGTGTATCAGATGAAGGACAGGTGGAAAGCAGATGTTGGACAGACCTGTGTTAATGTTCAGAAGGTGAGCTAGGAGATAGCTGTGGGGCATGTATGGAGCAGGTGTGGGAGAGGCATTACTGTTATTTAGGACCTGAGACAGGGGAGAGGTGCGGGACAGCTGTTACCATAGTTCAGTGCCTCAGGTGCAGTCCACTTGATAGGAATCTGTTTGAGTCCAGATGAAGAATAAACTCCATCATCTTCCTGCCTACTCATCCCAAAGTCACTGATCTTCAACAGATTGTTTTCTCCAACCAGACAATTCCTGGCTGCCAGGTCCCTGGGAAACACAGGTTCACCATCATACTCAGTTGAACCAGCAACGAGGGGTCACCGGTGTGTACCAGGGTTACCTGTGAATGCAGTTTTTACTCTCCAGGTATGCCATGCCGGCAGCAGCATCCACGGCAAAGCGAACTAGTTGCTTTGTCTTTAGTTCATCTTTCTTCTTTCTCAGAAATGACAGGAAGTCTCCCCCTGACAGGTTAAATCACACAAACACAAATGTTGGAGACTGGCCAATAAGAACCCAGCAGCAAATACAGTGAACAAAAGTTTCACCCACCAGGAACCAGCTCCATGACGATGTAGATGGGTTGCCTCTGAGTACAAACACCAATCAGTTTCACAATGTTGGGGTGGTCATACTGCTTAAGGATTCTGCAGCCAGTCAGACAGGCAAGTGTTTTAAAAACATTATGAAACTGTTTTCTTCTTCAAGGTTCATCATTTAAACAAACAACAATTTGTTTGTTCACCTGGCCTCAGACAGAAAGCGGATCTTCAGCTCTGGAGGTAAATCTTCTTTACATGTCTTGACAGCCACAGGCATTTTGTCGCGCTGGAGCGTTCCTTTAAAGACCTCTCCAAAGTTACCCTGGTAACAAAGAGGCATTATAGGACATGGTGCCAGACAGGTACATTTTAAAATGGAATCAGGTGGGTGGAAACAGGAAGTGAGGTCACCTTTCCCAACAGCTCTCCCAGCCCCACGTCTTCATGGTTCAGGATCCACTTCTTGTCCTGAAGAGAAAACCAAACTTTCACTCTGCTGAGCACTCTAGAGTTGCACTGTTCAAAGTGGCAGCTTGTTGGAGTAGTTCGGTTACATTCATTTTGATATATTCATTTTTGTGAAAAATATTGTCTTCTGGCTTTCGATGCCGTGTAGCTGGAAAGATTTTTTTCTGTAACTTTGTGCTTTTGGACAGTTGCTATGATGCGTAACCATAACAACAAGGAAGGGAGTAGCTGAATAAAATCGCTAAAGCTCAAATAATACCTAAACAAGGCCCCCTAAATCCTAGGGGGTTTATAGAATAGACAAAATGGATGCAGATTAGGAGCAGAGCAGAGAGAGACAGAAGGTGGACGTTCAAACCATATCTTCCGTTGATCATAACAGGGAAAGAGACATCACTGAAAAACAAAATGGAAGAACTTCAAACCTAACCACAGGATTGGGAACGCAGGATTATACTGTCTCATTGCCAGGCTTTTTGCTGATACAAGAAGATGGCGAACTAAAGAGGAGTGGCAAAAGCAAAGGAGGTGGATTAGCAGTGCTTGTGAACAGATGGTGTGAATTCACCAGTGCCATCTTACTAAGCGTATACATTACCGACTGTGCAGGTCATGTCATCTGATCAGTTATTGCCAATATGTGAGGACCACAAACACAACACCCAATCAGGCCTCACTCTGTCGCTTTCAACATTTCAACAGTTTGTCAGCTGATCTACCGCCGCCTTATGTTGTCAGCCATAAGGTATAAAGTCCTGAAGGCCTGTGTGGTGCAATGCTATAAGTTTCTGCAGCATCTCTTCAACCTTAGCTTGACCAAGGAGAAGGTTCCAGTGTTGTGGAAGACCTCCTGTTTGGTTCCTTAACCAAGGAAACTCACCAATCCGTCCTCAATGACTATAGACCTATTGCCATGACACCCACACATGGTTTCCTAGTGCCCCCCTTTTGGGCCCACCTGAGTTAGAAACAAGCCCTTAAGGGACCCCCTTTTCATTTTTGCTTTTCCCTTTGGGGGGGAGTTGAAGATCCCATATATGCTTCTTCAAAAAAACCCACGTCATTAGAAAAAGCCACAGCAAGCGAGGTCATTTTTTTTTGATTTCCCCCAGGTTTTAACAAAATTTTAAACCATTTGTTTGTCTGAAACTAGAAATAGGGGAGGCCTCACACTCTCCCGGATCAAAAACTACCTGACAAAAGACCACAATCGTGAACTAAGGGTTGTGTGTCCCAAAAAGGATCAGCGCACAGGACACCTCAGGGGACGGTACCTCACCTTTCCCTTCACTCTGTCCCCTCGGCCTCGAACCCGGAAAACTCCCGTCTCTGCAGAAATAAATACCAGATTTTGGGGGGCCCAGGCGTATTCTCAACCTGGGGTACTTTTCCCCCCAGGGTTGGCACATAGCAGGCGGTACGGGAAAAAAATTTTAATTTTTTATTTTTCCCAAGATGACAATAAATATCAATAATAAAAAATATCAATAAAATTCTTGGGTGTGTGATCTTTATAGGACCCCGGGGCAAAATACACAAAATTTTCCAACCCCAAAATTTCCAAAAAAAGGGACAAAAACAACCTCAGGGGAAAAAAAACGGAGCGGGGGTGTCATTCTGTTCCCCCCACGATGCCCCGCTACCGGGAGAGAGTGAAGAGAGAAAAGAAAATTTGTTAAATTTTCAGATCTACCCAAGCTTATCACGGGGAAAAAAAAAAACTTTGGGGTTCATCAAAACGAAATTTAAATGTGACAAAATTAAAGCGATATAGGAGCCTGAATATTATTTTTTTTTAATTTGTGAGGTTGCTGATTAGGGTTTTAAAAGTCTGTTTATTGGGGCTTTTTTTTAAAAGAATCCAGTTTTTTTGTTAAACAAAAAGTTATTATTTATTTTGATTTTTTATTTTTTTGATTTACTTATTCACTTCACATTATCTTTTGTTTAATTTGAGCTGAAAAAAATACAATGCCCCAATGATCAAATTAAAGAGATTAA